>JANHGC010010254.1:0-19493 GCA_027560395.1 Boaedon fuliginosus | reverse complement strand
TATCCCACCTCTCTTCACCCATTTGGGGAACTCGAGGCGGCATTTCAGTTCAGTAATATGAATATTGATATACCCTTTATTCTTAAACTGATATAAAAATCTGATGCGTGCACCAGGAAACTATTATGAGTAGTATTCTATCTCTGTGGCATACATACAAAGATAATAATGAATTCATTTTAAAATCTAATATATTATTGTATATAAATGTGTAGTGTAACTTAATCTCATCTGGAGTAGCCATTGTCCTAAATTGTCATAGTTAGGTTTATAGATAACTAAATATTATAGCCTATACAACAAATTGCCTAGTTTTAAAGCATTCATCAAATAACATCTTGGTCAAGATTCAATACTTTTTTCAAGTAAAACCACTTTCTTCATGCACAAAAAATGTAGGTTTTTATTGTCTGGTTGATACGATGCTGTCAAAAACTAATTTCCCCCTGGCTTTTATTTCTTCTCTGGAAGGATTCTTCAGAGTAGAAGAGGGTTGCCAGGAATTGTCCCCTTGTTCCAGGACATTGATTGGATATATTGTACTGTTGATAACTTAGCTAATGAAGGATAAGACAAGAAGATTCTGAAATGAATTAGACCATTTTGGACTAGTTTTAAAAAGTCTATTGAATGGTGAGCCCATTTTATAGATTATTGGATCTAAGACATTGAAATAAATTTTAATAACAGTATGACTGAAGTTGGCCAGTATGTTTCAAACCACTTTTAGTACTGATACATTTCCAAAATGGAGTATAGTATTGTATTTCAGATAACATGGTGTTGTTTTGACATGCTCAGATAGTTAAAATAGATAGTTATAATGTGTATACTTTGGATATATCAGAAAATAGCAATGTCTGTTATACTAATAAGTGAGCAGTATTGTCCAAAAATCACTTGATGGTGAGATTGTTGGCCAGAGAATGTTGCTTTAATTTTCTGAAGCTGCCTGAGAAAACAGCACAAGATTCGATCAGGCTTTAGACCTTAAGACAATCATAATGTACTTTTTAAAAATACAAGAATCCCCTCCCTGACCGGGGAAATGAGGCAGGGTATAAATCTACTAAAAATAAAAATAAATAAATAAATAAATAATAGAGAACTGAGATTTGGAGATTTTTTTCTTTATTAGGGAACCCCAAGTAGTGACTGGATGATATTGAATATTGAATGTACAGAAGTAGTTTCAGATCTGACAAAGGTTTTATTGTATTCTGATCTATTGAACAAGTTAACTGAGCATTGTTGGATATACAGCCAATTCTATTTGTTTAGCTAATGTTATTTGGCGATTAATTCAAATTATGATTGTAATTAAAAACAGCAACTTACAATTAATTTGTATCAATTGCATTACTCTCTACAGAAAGAAAGAAAAATTACAGAAATAGATTTTGGAAATTTTAAAAAAGACATATTTTTAGAATTTTAAACATAACTTAATATGTAAGCTGAATATTTTTTTAAAGCAATCTCTCACTTCTCTTTTATTAAGCCCCCCTGAAAATTGTTCCTACCATTTAGGTGAAGAGAGCAGGTCCATTACTATTTCAATTTCTGCCTCAGCCTGTAACTTTTAGGAGACTAAGTATAATAGTCAATAGTCAAGAGGTAAACAAAACAAAATAGTTAAAAACCCAGAAAGAAGAGCTTAACTTTATTATTGATCCTGTTAAAAAGGGTAGATTGGAAGAGAAAGTCGGAATTCTTTTCTTAAAGCTGAAACAGCAGATAAATGCAACTTCTAGTTTAGGATTGTCTCCTCCATGGCTATCCAGCAGTAGATACCTGGACTACTGAAGGAGACTCTTTAACAGTAGTGCCTTCATATTGAGACAGGCAAATATGTTTCCAGCTTTAGAGATTATAGTTAACAGCATAAATTATATGACAATCGTCTGTTGATGGTTGCTGCTGATTTATCAAAAATGATATTGTTTGAAATGAATCACTCTGCAATGGAAATTCTGGATCTAAACCATAGGTTACCGGGTGTAATTTGCTTTGGTGGCCAAAGGCATAATTTATGTCTTCTGTCATGATAGAAGCTTTTATGTAAATTTTAATTTCCTTTTAATCATGATGGTTGTAAAGCCATATAAAAATTATACATTATTGTGAGAGCTGGGAACATTCCTTTTACCTTGATTGCCTGTGGTTGATAATTATTGCTAGCTACTGTTGATATAAAGTTTAGTTATTTTAGCAACTGATCTTTTGCATAGTGCCATAGTAAGTAATATTTCACTTTAGGCCAGTTTAGATGGTAATAACTAGCCAAGCTAAGCAAAGTTGGTTCTGGTTAGTAATAGCAATAGCACTTAGACTTATATATATTGTCCCAACATATATACTGCTCCACAGTGCTTTATAGCATTCTCTAGGCAGTTTACAATATCAGCATATTGCTCCTAATAATCTGGGTCCTCATTTTACTGACCTCAGAAGGATGAAAGTCAACCTGAGTTAACCTTGAGCCCATCAGGATTAAACTCCAGGCTGTGGGCAGAGTTAGCCAGCGATACTGCATTCTAACCACTGTGCCACCAGGGTTCTCTCGGTTATTTCTTAGATAGGACAGAACTAGGAGGCCCCAGACCACTGGTTTTCAACCTTGAAAAATGTAATGCATGTGGTGGCATGCATGCTGAATGTGGAATTCTGAGAATTGAAGCCCATGCATGCATCTTAAACTAGATTAGGAAGTTGAAAAAAATTAACCTGAAAGAAGATAATGGCAGACTGTTCATATTGTCCAGAAAACTGCTAAGTCTTGTATTCACCAAGAACTGAGTATGTTCTAAATAAGACTTTCTTCTTAAGCACTAAAAAAATATTTTTGGGAGTGTGTATTGCTTTTGAAATTATAAACTGCAGAACAGAATTCCATTGGAAAAGAAAAATTTTCTAGTGTCTGAATAGCCATTAAATATTATAGTTTTATGAATGCCTGATTCATTGCATTCCTTTTATAGTTTAGATTTTAAAAACTGTGATCTCCTGTACAAATATGTTAGAGCATAAAGTGGTAAAATGGGTATGTTGTAAAAGGTGTAGGCATTTATATTAGATTTTCTTTCCTGGATTTTACATATTTTATTGTAATTGTCATCCTGATACACTTGTGCCAATGGTTATATGTGATAGTTAATTGGATGTTTTCATTTAATTCCAGCACCAATTCTGATTGTGTTACTAGCTTAATAAATAATTTATAGGTACAGATCTGTACAGTTAACAGATTATTTGTATTTTTAGAGAATGATATTAGCATCTATATTGTGATAATAGTTTAATCAGAATGAAATAATAGATGTTAAATTAAAACTTGATATTATTTAAACTCTTAGATGTTAGAATCTGAACTTAGTTTTGCACCACATGGCTTCATGTTCATTTTTCTTAAACCATACTGTACATCATGTAATCCATCCTGGCAAACAGTTAAAACAGAATAGAAATTTTTGAAAAACAAGTATGATGGGGAGACTGAAAGAATATCAAACATCCTGATGGATGGATGCCATTTTAAGAATAAGCTTTATAAAGTAATATGGATCCCAGCTGTAAAGCTTCTTATAGAGACTTGGCAAATAGCAACTTTCATTAATACAAAAAACATATGTTAAGAATAATATGAATAGCAGATGCTCTTTAAAAATAAGACTAATAAGTTCCACTGAAGTAAAATAAAATGAAATTCATGCCAGGAAAGTTTTAGTATTTGGAAAAATAGCATTATTTTCCTAGTTCATTGTAAGAAGGCTAACGTGATAAAGAAATTATTCCTTCTTAAAAGCAAATTAAAGGGAAGGTACCCCACTGCCGTTATTTATAAAAAGATTTTCAAACTTATATTACAGTTTTTTTAAAGTTCACAACCTGAATATTTAATAGTGAGCTTCATTTTGTTCTATTTCACATAATAGTCATTTATAATTTTATTAAAATATAAGAATTTTTTTTCTTTGTGGGAAATTGCCATAACCCAAAGCTCTAAATGCATTTAAGAATAACAAAAGTAACAAAAGTAACCTTTTCATTAAATCAGTTAATACGTGCCTTTATAATTTGAGATAATTATAATTCAATATAATTACAATGAATGAAGTAAATGGTTATTATTCATGTTGTTTTATCTAATGTAACTAATTATTAGTTTTGAAGTGATACTACTAGAAGTGTTGAAACATTAACTAAGTTCTCACTACATGCTGACTAAACAATTTCATAGTAACTTCTTTACTGAGGCATTAATCATATCCCTTGTTCATTGATGATTTGTCTTTAAAGTGTAGGAATATTGGTATCACATTCTTATCTTTTACCAGGACTCTGAAGAAGAAGATGATTTGGAGAGTAATAACAAGAAACCTTATGTGCCCGTGGAATTTGCTGACTTCAGTGTTTACAATGCTAGTCTGGAAAATAAGGAATGGTTATCCAGTAAAGGAGATTGTACAAACTCTTGTGTTACTGAGAAAGAAGTATCTCGTAGTCCCACCACAAGCAGTATTACAAGTGGCTACTTTTCTCATAGTGCCTCTAATGCAACTTTATCGGATATACTTATTCCATGTAGTGAAAGCACGGACCAATTAGCCAATCAGACAAGGGATTTGGATTCAAATGACCACTCTGTAGCACACCTAACCCATGCTTCAAAATCATCAAACCAAGCAGTTTTGGAGGCAGAAAGGGACTTTGCTAAATGTAAAAAAACAGTATTGCCAATCACAGGAACTTGTGCCTTAGCAACAGAAGTTCAAGTGTCTGAAAGCACAAATGTAAATGCTCCAGGGTTACAATGTTCCTCTTTGGATTCCTCTACTAACAAACATGAGATTGAATTTCCATCTCGAGAAGCAACAGTTGAGCACATTTCCAATGTTTTTGAGGATCATGCATTTACAGAATTCATGGGTGTTGATGACGCAAAAGAATTTGAATGTTCCACAAGTATAACTGTTAACAGAAAAAAAAAGTTTTTAGCAGCTGGAATGAACTCTGTCATACCTTTCTCAAAAAATGTTCATGACCAAGATAGAGCTTTGAGCTGTCTGGAATCCGGATCGGTGGGATACGACCTGCCAAGTAGTGTTGAAAATCCTTCATTGAATGCCAGAGAAAAAGAGTCTTCCAATTGCCAACAGTGTGCAGATTGTCTCCCAACAGGTGATTTCATTGGAAAAAATCATTTAGATGTCCCAAGTTCTGAAGATGCTATTTCTGAAGGACATCACCCTAATTGGCTGGCAGTAGGAGAGCAAGTATATGTTGATGATAATAAGACTGGCACAGTAAGATACATTGGGCCTGTGGATTTTTCAACTGGTACTTGGGTTGGCATTGAATTACACATTCAAATGGGTAAGATTTCATTATTTTTATAAAATATTTAGAATCTTATACCAGCAAACTATTTAGTAATACAGGTAGTCCTCAGCTTACAGTAGTTCATTTAGTGACCATTCAAAGTTACAACAGCACTGAAAAAAGTAACTTATGACTGTCTTTCACTCGAGTGTTGCAGCATCCCCATGGTCACGTGATCAAAATTCAGATGCTTGGCAACTGGCTCATATTTATGACGATTGCAATGACCTGGGGACATGTGATCGGCTTTTGCGACCTTCTGACAAGCAAAGCCAGGTTCACTTAACAACCATGCAGTGATTCACTTAACAACAGTGGCAAGAAACGACTTCTGGTGATTACATGAGCATATACATGCAGTTCTCTAGGCAATGTTTTCAGAACTGGTTTGCTGTTAGTATCAGGTTCCAAGTAATGCAACCATCATAAAACAAACTCTGAGGCATTTCTGTTCCTCAAAGAACAAATTTATTAGGATATACCATCTTGGCATTTACTGGTGGAAAGCTAGTACTGGATATTTCCTGGCTTTCCATGGCACTAAAACTAGATTTTCAAAAGCAACGTCACATTGTCCAACCAGGATGCGAAGCAGTCTCCTGGCAACTTCACTCCTCCTTCCTCTGTCTGAGCAGCCGTTGGAATGTGGCTGACTCATCGTCCAGCTATGTTGTTTTGGCTGGAACTCCACCCACTTCTGTACTTCCCCCTTCCAGTTTCAAGTGTGTGAAACTGAATTCACATGAATCCACCACCTAGCAAAATTCAGGCTTGACAGATACTTTCTTCCTAGGGTTGAGAGAGCGAGTGGTAGGCCAAAATCAACTAGCTGGATTTGTGCCCAAGAGAGGTCTAGAAATCAAGATCCCTTACTTGTGGTCAGTGCTTCTTATCTGCTATGGCAAACTGGCTCTTTCATGTTCCCTTAGTAGAGTGGAATTATAAACTTGTTAAGAGACATCTTCAGCAATAAATTCACTATCTACCAAAACAGTTCTTCCTTTAGCTGGGGAATCTCAGTCCAGAGAAGATGCTATTTTAATAAATATTTGCATAGTTCTAGAAATTAATTCCTCTGATGGTTATAAATCTTCAGATTTTCAGTCGAATTCTTACTAAAATTGCAGCATAACAAAGTGATAATGTAACTTTTTATTCGTTTTCAGGAAAACACGATGGAACTGTAAAAGGCAGAGAATACTTCCATTGCAAGCCACAACATGGGATATTTGTTCGTCCCGAATGCCTTGCTAAATCACCAGCTCAAGTCAAGTTACGCAGTAGAACTTCACAATCTCAGGTATTGTCCAATGTGGAGAAGTTGAAGAGTTCAACATTTCAAGGATCATCCTCTCTCAAAGCAGAAGCCTTTTGTCAATCAGGAGATGCAGCAGCTTCTGCTTTTTCTAGAAAACAGGAGATTAGGAAATCTTGGATTAACTGAAGTTGGTTTTGGTTTTGCACTTGCTGCACATATCACTGGGAGCGGGTGGGGGGGGAAACAGTTTTTTTCAAAATAATTGTAGTTTTAAGATGTAATTGAATGTTTGAATCACAGATACAATTCTATGGTTCTTTTTAAAAAAATAAACTATGTTGACTGTGTATCATTTGTCTATCCAAAAGGCAAACGTGGTTGCACACTAGAGTACAATCCTACCGTATCATAAGCTGGATATGTACCCCATTGAGCTCAATTGGATTCCTGAGAATGGATATATATCAATGCACTGTTTGTAGATAAAACTGTGAGTTTTACTGAATGTTACTGAACAGATTGGGTTACATTTTATACAGAATATTTTATTGGGTGGAAAGGTCACGGGATGTAAATATGCATTTGAGGGGAAACCTACAATATATTAATTACCAAAGAATTTGTATTAGATTAATACACATGCTGTTTATATCATGGTTTAATGGTATGGATACGTTTTAACTGACAGCTTGGTGCCATATTTCTAGAGATTAATACCAGGCATCATGCTACCGTATATCATTTGTTTAATATGAACACTGAAGATACTGTTTTCACTTTGATTTTATGTTTTGTCTTCCTATGGGCCTGCCACTGTGTCAACTTCACATTTATTGGAAATATTTAAAATGCCTAAATATTGTATATATGGCATTTTCGTGTGTATACATGCCAACCAGGCATTTTAGCTGCAGGAACAGTATTACTGCTTTTTAAAAACGTGGGCACAAGAAAGAAAATAGCAGTACAGCATCACAAGTACAAAAAAAATGCACTGTTTGTTGCTGGTTGTGTGACAAGACTTAGGTAAAATGTTCTGAGGTGATTTAATCTGTAAATATATTTTTATATGAACTTGTATTATGATTTGAGGGTTTTAGGGAATTATTCCGTGTATAGATACTATGTTGGATATATGTAAAGTAGCAAATAGTTCAAGAAAAAGGAAATATGAATGGCCTACTGTAGTTTTCACTTTTTAGAGAGTAATTGAGATAATGGGACCTTATGGACAAACTGCTGCTACTGCTGTTTGATTTGTATGTATAGTAAGCTAATTCCTAGTATTTTGCAATTATTGTAAAGAATGTAATTTATATTCTATTTCTGCTATACTGTATTTAATTGGTACAGAACAATTGTGTTAGAATACAGAGTGTTTACTTCAGATTTTTATAAATGTTTTTGCTTATTTGATTTTATATTCTGTAACACACACCATTTTATTAACTAAACTGTTCAATAATTCAAAGTTTAGCATATTCTATACTTATGTCTGGATACACTTTTTGAGGATAAAGTATTAAAAGACGCAAAGTATGTTCATTGATTATTTGAGTCCAAAATTACGGATTTCTGCTGGTGATGAGAGAAGGAAAGTAATTTTGCCAATTTTTCCTATTTCTTTTGCCATTTGAAAAGACCAAGGAGGATCCTCATCAGCATCAAGGAGTATGGGAGGGACTGGTGATAATCATTTGGGATTCTGGGCCGTTTTGGAAGTGTTTCTACACGGGTGCTTCAGAGCAAAAACCATAGCAACTTCCACATCTTTTCCCAGGATTACATGTATCAATGGAAGATAAATACGCAATTTCAGAAAAAGATGCAGCTGTACTAAAGGGCACAGACAGCTGCTCTTCCCACATCGAAGCACTTCACATGTCTAATAGTCTACGAGAAAGGTTGTGAATAAGCATGAGGTACAAATGATAGCACATTTCTTTGCTGAGAAACGAGGATAGCTTTGAAGATTAAACTATATTAGCGAGTTGCTTGACTAGTGAACAGAACCATTTTTATAACATTTAAAAACAGCTTGTCTTTTCTTTCCATTTTTATTTATCTACCTTTCTCCTTGCCTCACCCAGTTATGTACCTTCTCCATTTTCACTGCAGCTACTCCCACTCATTAACTCATTAAGAGGGGGGGAAGTTGTGTGTGTGTGTGTGTTTTGAGAGAATAGTTGGTATATGCAGGTAGACGTTCACTTAATTTTATAAATAGGATATATATATTATTGTACAGGCAATTTTAATCGGTAGTAATAAGTTCAGTTTTGTGTGGGTGTGGCTTCTAATGCTATATAGCAATAGCAGTAGCACTTAGACTTATATACCGCTTCACAGTGCTTTTACAGATGTCCTTTGGGAGCCGCCCAGAGTCCTTCAGGAGTTGGGTGGCATAAAAATGTAATAAATAATAAATAATCTCTCATGTTTATATATATACATAAACTCTACATACAGTCACATAAATGCAACACCAGTGCAGTTATTAACGAGAGAAATCTTGTTTCAGCTAGAGGTTTACAACAACTATAAAATGCCATTTAAAAATAGTATTTTAGTATTCTTAATCTGATACTGATAAACATCACTGTGGGTGCCGTATACTGTACGTGTCTGTGGGAAGGGCATAAAGTAAGCTGGATACTGTTTTATTATGAAGACATTTCTTTGTGGTCATCCATCTAGCCTACTCCATATCCAGAAGAGGACTCTCTATTTTTTTTTGACATGGCCATACAGAATGAAATACAGTATCATTTAGTTCTTATTTAGTTCCATGTTTTTAAATTTATATGGCTAATGGTTAATGTGTAGCTCTGTCCTTTGCTGCGCCACTATATTTTGCCAGGAAACCCACTGGGGTTCATCTAGCAATGTGCTGATATCAAGATTCTTTTAGAACAAAGGAGTTCTTCAAAGGGCTTTAGCATGAGCAAACAACTCCATTAATGTGTTAAACTGGCCACATTTAAAGGTTCTTGTTTGTGCTTTGGAGATTTTCTCTGTATGAAAATAGTTCTGGGACAAAAGACATACAGAAAGCTGGATCTCCTTCCAAAGCCCTGCTTTTAAATGCTTTGCCCAACCCTATTAAGCAGTGCCAGCAAGTAATTTAATAACTTCTTGTATATTCTAATTTCAGTTTATCCTAACATTCTGCTCATACAAAGTCTCAGCAAAAAGTTAAACATCTCTAATCAATTCTTGGATTGTTTTAATGTAAAAACTACTTGCATGTTCCATTTCTTCAGTGGCATTTATCTAACAATAATTCCCATTTGAATTGTTGGAAGGGAACATATATAATATATAGTACATCATGTGTTTATTTAAAATATTAGTTGCTTAACTTCCTAACTAAAAAGTTGAATGTGAAGAAATAAAGGCAATATAGAAAGAATAAAAATAGGGTAAATGTCAATTGCTTGTGCATTTTTTAAGAAAATAATAAACCTGAGTAGAAACAACAGTGAGAAGAAATAGCCTTACAAAAATCACTAACAGTTTTAAGGCCTTCCATAAAATAAGCTGTTCACATTGCAGCAGTTAATTTGCAAGGGGGAGTTTCACAACAGGGCTTAGTTAGCCTCAGTACATACATAATGCAAACTACATTATTAAGTTTAGCTTTGAAAAATTCTACAGTTTAGTGGGAAAAGTTCTGGTATATTGCCTCTCAACACCAATCATCCCAACGGTATAATAATAGTTATAAAACAGTTTCGAATCAATCAGGTAAAAGAAACATATACTGATAGGGTTTAATAGATTTTAAAAACATGTTTTTTTAAACATGGGATTCAGAAATATTAGCCAAGTAGTTTCATCAGATTGGGATCTGAATTATTCCCATTATTCCCATTTTGAAAAACAATGACAAGCTAATTTAACCCTAACACTTGCTTCAGTAAACAATTGGGAATGAAATACTTTCATTCTCTTTCATCAAGAGAAGAAAGTTTTGCTGTGTTTTACTTTTCTTAAGCAAACCAAGACCTGTCATCCCTAAAGATAATCCACAGTTCTTTTGCTTTCAGGTCCAGTCACGATTTCCTGCTAACATCTTTATATATGTGTGTGTGTGTGTTTGTTTTCATAGATTTTCACAGGTGTAGGTATGAAAGCCTTGGTGTAGTCGGGCCTTTTAACTCAATCCTACACGGGAAAAGACCCGATTACACCAAAACTTTCATATATATATAAATTAGAAATGCAAGCCTATTTTAAAAAAATAACCTACATTATACAGTCCATTACCAAAGTAATAATCTACACACATACTAGAGGACCAGAGTAAGAACATAATTTAGATTAATACAAATACCCTGCAACAACCTCACAGGGTTGTTGTGGGATAATAGGTAGAGGAAGGTGGGTTGGATATGCTTTGAGTTATTCATAAAAACATCAAAGGTGGGATATAAATTAAATAAACCCAGAACACAAGAAAAGGGAAACCAACTACCTACTTACATGTTTTCCAATAAAATAGATAGCCACACAATTTTATCAAAATTGCCTGACGGCTCAACCCTCTGTAGAACAACTTGCACAAGCTATGGAGAGGATAACACTACCGTATGTCAAAAACATCTCAGAAACAACTAACAGACTATTACAATCACGAAGCATCACCTATCATGGAAGGACACAAACCAAAGAACCTTATGTTAACCAAAGACCCAACATCCCGCCCCCAAAAGTCATCTACAATATACAATGTAAGAATGTAAGAATTGTAATAGCTGCTGTGTAGCACAGACAGGAAGAAGCCTAGCAGAATGCATCCAGGAATATCAAATCGCAGTCAGGGTTGCATGAAAATATTTAATCTCGGAACACATCGACAGACTCATAATTTCAACTGGGAAATTCTGCGTATCCTAGACCAAGCTAAATAATAATAAAAAAACAGCCCAAGCTTGGAATTCAGACAAATCACCCATCAATAGACACATAGCGATAAAACACATTTATGTACCATTCAAAAAAAATTCCATAAGCTAAAGCCAGAATATAGCCTCTCCAAAGACAACACTCAAACAACCAGATATTAATACCCCTCAAACAATCAAGCAGAAAACACCTCAAGATCTCAAATAAACTCAGTTATTTAAAATCATTCTTTTGGAAGAAAATGTAATAGTAACACTTCTAGGTATGGCCGTGATAGCTCAGCAGTTAAAGATACTGAGCTTTATTTAATTCGATTTATACCTCACTTCTTCCACGATCAAGGGGAACTCTTGATATCAACTGGAAAGCTGACAGCTGAGGTTCAAAACCTGAGTGCCATAGGACACAGTGAGCTCTGTTACTTAATCTAGCTGCTGCCCACCCTGCAGTTTCAAAGTGAGTAGATAAATAGGTACCACGAAGGTGAAAAGATAATAGCATTTGGTGGTTATTCTGACCACATGACCACAGAAATGTCTTAGGAAAAATGCTGGTTCCCTCACAACACTGGAAAGGGTTACTTTTACCTTTAAGTCTTCTAGGATTGGAGCCTTTCTCTGGGTACTCCTGAGCAAACCCCACTGACTGATTTCTCCGCAGACATAGTTCAGCAGCTCCCTTCCTTCCACTGCCTGGAGCAAGGCTCTTCAAACTTGGCAGCTTTAAGGCTTTTGGACTTCAACTCCCAGAATTCCTGAGCTAACATGACTGGAGGAGGAATTCTGGGGGTTGAAGTCCACAAGTCTTAAAGCTGCCAAGTTTGAAGACCCCTGACCTAGATCAAAGGACTCCGAATTTGGCCACTTTAAGACTTTGTGGACTTCAACTCCCAGAACTCCCCACGGTGGCTGAGGAATTTCTGGGAGTTGGTCCACAAAGTCTTAAAGTAGCCCAGCTTGGAACTCCCTGATCTAGAAGAACGGTGCTCCTCAAATTTGGCAACTTTAAACTAGGCGGACTTCAACTCCCAGAATTCGTAAAAAGATCCCATAAAAGCCCGGCGCTAAATCCCGCCTCCCTGGCGACGTCTGTCAGTTCGAAGCGAGAGCGACAGAGACGTGGCCTGTCGCCCCCTACCCTCTCCTCCCTCCCACCGCTGCCATAGCAACCCCAGAACGGGTACTTTGGGGCGACCGGCGCGCGGGGGACGTGCAGCCCTTCACGCAGGGCTTCCACGTGCGCGCGGCGGGGGGCCCGCTCTGGCGGTTGGGCCCACTGGCCATTTCCTGGCGGGCTACGGTCGCGCTGGCTGGCTGGACGGGTCCGGGGAAGCGTGAGGCGGGGCTCGGGGTAAGTAAAGCGGCCGCTCGGTCAACACCCGCAGCCTTCGGGAACCGGGAGCGCCTGGGCTCCGTGGGTTTCCCCAGCCGGCTCCTTTCCCGCATTGCTATCCCGCTTTCTGAGGAGGGGACGACCCGACAAGGAAGGGCGGGGAGGGCGAGTTTTGTTCCTGACTTTTCGGCTGCCTCATTACTGGAGGAGGAAGAACCAATTCCAGCCCCTCTTGGGCGTGAGCTATTTAGGCCTCTTCCTTGCCGTTTGGAAATAATAACATATGTGTATCCCACTTTTTTATAACACAGGTAGTCTTCGACTTACAACCATTCGTTTAGTGACCGTTTGTAGTTACAGCAGCACTGAAAAAAGTGACTTATGACCCTTTTTCACACGTACGACCATTGCAGCAGCCCCACGGTCACGTGATTGACATTCAGATGCTTGACAACTATGACAGTTGCCATGGGGGGGGGGGCAGCCGTCTGACAAGCAAAGCCAATGGGGAAACCAGATTCCCTTAACCTGGTTGCTAATTTAACAATTGCAGGAATTCACCTAACAAATGTGGCGAGAAAAGCCATAAAATGAGGCAAAACTTACTTAACAAATTTTTCACTCAGCAACATAAATTCTGGGCTCAATTGTGGTCGCAAGTCAAGGACTATGTATATGTACGTATGTATTGTACATTGCCTCAAGGTGGTGAATCTAACTAAAGTTCTGGTGTTTCCCTTCTTTTCCCTCCATTAATTTTATATGCAGTAGGTAGAACTAAAAATGATAGGATCTGCTGACTTTAGATAGTCAGTCTAGTTTTTTAAAAAGGTGCGAAAGTTTTTTTTAGGCTTCATGGGACATCTGCTGCTGTCCTTACCTCCAGTCCTGCTTTATTGATAAGGAAGCTTTGGATGGTTCGAATTGGTTTGATCAAAACACATCTCTCCATATAGTGTTTATTTTTTCTTCTTGGATTTTGTTATTCTATTTATCTTTTGCCTTTAGAACTTCAGTTTGAGCTGAATGGGATCACAGTATTGTGTTCCACTGGGCTTTCTCCCCGCTTTCTCCTCTCCCCACATCTCAAAACAACTCTTACTCCTGCTTATTTTGTCAATGGGCTTTCTACCTAATAACATCAGCATTCCTAGTGAATTTTCACAATTAAAAGTGAACGTATGAATAATTTAATAACTGATACATTGGGTGACATGTGGTAAAGGATCTCTGTAATTTGAACAATTTGCTTTGAGTCACTTATCATGACAGCAAAGTCCCTTCGAGTCATTTATCATCACAGCAAAGTTGGGTCTCCTAAAAAGTGCTTTTTCAAGGGGGAACTGGACTTTCTGGTTTTTTTCTTTGAAGATGTTTCGCTTCTCATCCAAGAAGCTTCTTCAGCTCTGACTGGATGATGGGGAATGGAAGGATTTATACTCCTTGCAATTAGTTTCATGAACCACTTCATAAACACATGGCACAACATAAGAGAACAAACCCATCAGGACTAAATTCAGCAGTCCGTCTGCATTTAAAAGACAAAGGCCACTCTTTTGAAGACAGCAAACTACACATTTTGGACAGAGAGGACTGCTGGTTTGGAAGAGGGGTGAAAGGCCATCTATGTTAAAATTAAACAGCTCTCTCAACAGAGGGGGAGGGATATGACTTAATCTATCTCCAGTCTACAACACAGTCCTTTCAACAGTTCCAAGAAAACTTCACACCCATTTGCAGCATTCAGATGACCCTGACTACACAAATAAACTTCTAGGTGGCTTTAACAACTCCACTTGCTGTAAGAATACAAATGACCAGCTGTCTGCAAGGAGTATAAATCCTTCCATTCCCCACTATCCAGTCACAGCTGAAGAAGTTTCTTGGAAGAGAAGTGAAATATCTTCAAAAGAAAGAACCAGAAAATCCAGTTGCCTCTTGAAAAAGCACCATAGGGACAACCATAACCTGGATGACTGAGAATCTCCATAGACAAAGTTATGGAGGCAGAAATGATAAGGCAGGAAATGTGAATAATCTTATCTGAGTTTGTAGACTGTATATTGAGATAAATGTTAACATCAGATTAAAAAAAAGTTTTATAAAAAAATTAAGCCAGTTAGAAGGGTAGAATTTAAAAATTAATGCTATAAATTGTATTAAACTGGTTCTTCAGTGAATAAAATTAGATTTTTTTCTCTTGTGAAAAGATACATTTTGACAAATAATTTCTCAAGCTTCCAGTTTCAGGTGTTCTCTTTACTTGTGTCACTTTGGTGAATAAGCGTTAAAAACCTTCAACAACTTGTATTAGCAGGAAGGCTATGGGCAAAATGAAGAAAGAAGGATACAATTTTTGTGAAAAATTCTATCACAGAAAAGCTAACATAAAAAGCAATGTATGAGCATTTATGTCTTCTGGACTAGAATAGAATGTATCTCATAATGTAGGCCAATTTATTAGGGTGGTATTTACTATAGTACTATGGTAATTACTATGAAATATATCCAGGATAAATGCAGGCAAACCCATTTTGCTTTTTTATTTTGTCAGATGGCTACTTTTCCACTTGACTCTTTTCAATCTTGTTTAGCAGTATAGAGGATCCTAATGAAGCTTTTCAACCTTACCGTGAGGAACGTGGTTTCTCAAGTATATTGCGGGCTTAAACTTACTCCAGCGAAGAAAGAAAGGGCATACTTTGAAATGGCACGACCCAGTTCAAGTAAGATGGGATTCTTTTATTTATTCAGATGTTTAAAAATATCATTTCTTGTATAACAAGGAATTGTGACATCAGACATGTGGGCATTGAGAACAGCTGATGGTGGAGACTGTACAGACAATGGAATTTAATTCATTTTCTGTTATTAAAGGAATATTTGGGGTACATTTAAGTTACTTTTAAAAGTAAAACTAACAAATGCATTAGCTTAAATTAGGTTGAATTTAGCTTTATTAGTTTGAATGAAGAGAGCAAAGAAATTGTTTATGACCATGTTAAATAAGAGGGTGGGGGGTAGTTGCTTCTCTGTGCCACTAAATCTTCCTCATAATTTCTCTGTCTATGTCTACTCTCCCCCAAAATTACTTTGGTTTAAAAACAGCAATCAGGTGTTTCGTCTCCCCAAATTTGCCTGCTTCTTCCCCTCAGATAAATAATGAGATTTATTTTATAAAATCTGAAGGGAAGGGAAACAGATTTCATACTGTATTAAGCGATCCATATGAAATCTCCTTGTTTCTTATTCCTCAGTCTATTTTTAAAGCTAGTCAAAAAAATTTCTTGACTCAAGTTTGCAGTAAAGTTAACTATAGAAAGTTTCCAAAAACCGACTTTTCCTCTATACCTTATATTAGTGTGTGTGGCAAGCTCTTATATCCCTTTATATGTTAGTTGAAAGTTTTTTTCTCCTTTTGGATGTGCTTCATTCTTTTTCTTATGGTATTCTTTTTTTTTTTTAATATTGTATGCAACCCAATGATTTTACAGAGTTTGGACCTCCTAAATTTGACAAACAAATAGCAATTAACATTAGCCCCAGAAAGAACATTTTTAAAATAAATTGATTAGATATGCTAGATAATCATAGAACTAAGCTGTTATTTCTTTGACATATTTAGGTAAAAAGGAAATATCAATACAAATTGTTGAAAAGTCTGTTTCTAATTTTTAGGACGTATATGCCAAGCTGCATAAGATTCCTTGGATTTTACCATGCAAAATAGATTTCATATGTATCTAATTTTGAACTATCTCTTTTTTAGCTCCAATTTAAACACTCAAAAGACTAATATGCAAGCATAATTTACCTTTGGGACATATTTGCCTGTCCTCCTCCTCAGAAATGTTGAGATCCATATCTAACATTCAGGCAGAGTTTATTGGATTGAATTCATTTAGGACCACCCAGAACAGGAACTTTTATAGTTGAAAAGTAATTTCACTATACATTTTCCACACTCTAATCAAAATAACATGTGTGTATTCAGAACATGTTTCAAAAATGTACTAACTGCATTTTTCTTATATTTTAAAGATATGGCTGAATTTCGAGATATATTTGCTAAAGCAAAACACATAGCAATTATCACAGGGGCTGGAATCAGTGCAGAGAGCGGCGTTCCAACTTTCCGAGGTGCAGGAGGCTTTTGGAGGAAATGGCCTGCACAAGTATGTACTATTGGTATACTTTCAGGATGCTAAATATTATTTAAAAGCCTTAATACTTTTTAAGAACCTAGTACGACATGTGTTAAACAACAGTTTGCTTTGAATATGGTTTGATACTCTGGCCTGGTATTAGTATTCTAAGTCAAAACCAAGTCCTTTGCTTAGAATGACATGGCACTCTGTGGTAGACTTAATATGTAGGCTAGTTAGCTAATCATTTAGTGTGTTACTAGATGAAACACAACAGTGTCAAACAAATTATTTTCAAAATTGTCTAAATGTAGATTGGAATGCTTACAGTATGTGGTAAATGTGAATGTAGTTCAATTCTGTTAGAATTAATAACTTTTACTAACATAATATAGAATCTTATTTTAATGGATTAGTTGGGGGGAAGGGTATTGTTTAATTATATTTATATAAAACTTGCTTTGATACAATGGGTGGTTTTAAACAAAGAGGCCAAAGTTATACTAACCTTTCCCCATGATATTCATAAAGCATTTTGAACATAGGAATACACTGTATAAATGCAAACTTTGCAACTTTGTATAAAGAAGTCAGTCTTCATAGTCAGCTGTGAATCTTTCTTTCTTTTAGCAAAATAACAAACAATTTTTCCTCTCACAGGAACTGGCTACTCCAGAAGCTTTTGCAAGGAATCCCTCCAGAGTGTGGGAATTTTATCATTACCGTAGAGAATTAATGATGACCAAACAACCAAACCCCGCACACCTTGCCATAGCAGAGTGTGAGGCTAAGATAAGCAAGCAAGGCAGGAGTGTTGGGATCATCACACAAAACATTGATGAACTCCACAAAAGAGCAGGATCAAAGCATATTCTAGAAATTCATGGTAAGAATTCACAGAAAGGGCTCATTTAACCATGTTTTATGTTAATAAATCACTATAAATAATTGTCAGTATAAATTCCACACTAAGATCTTGCGCATGCTATGACTGGATTCTTTCTTTGTCTTGATTCTCTCTCAGGAGAGTACCAAAATAGTTTTTATGCTTATATTGTAAGGATTGAGAGGAAAACTTTTTCCTGTATTTTAGCTTGTCAGCAAAAATAATAAGAAAAGATTTTGATTAAGGAAATAACATGGAAGAATAGGATAATACAGGTAGTCCTCAACTTGTGACCACAGTTGAGCCCAAAGTTTCTGATGTTTTAAGCAAGAAATTAGTTAAGTGAGTTTTGCCTAATTTTATGGCCTTTATTGTCATAATTGTTAGGGAAATCACCGCAGTAAAACTAGTAACAAAGTTGTTAGCTGAATCTAGCTTCCCCATTGACTTTGCTTGTCAGAAGATCACAAAAGGGGATCACATGACCAAGGGACACTGCAACTGTCATAAATATGAGTCAGTTGCCAATCATCTGAATTTTGATCACATCACCATGGGGATGCTGCAATTGTGTGAAAAACAGTTATACGGCAAGTCACTTTTTCAGTGCCTTTGTAACTTTGAATGGTCACTGAATAAGCTGTTGTAAGTCAAGGACTACCTGTATTACTCCTTTTTCCAACACCACTGCTCAAATAAATAGGCAATTGTATGGCTCTTTTTAGTTAAAAAAGCATTGTTTTCTTTAATATATAAGATTAACTTAAAATGGGGATTATAAATTAACATTAGAAAATAGACAATAAGAATTACATATATGAACAAATTAAGATTTCAAGGCTTATGTACACATTTTTATACATATTTATTCTCCCCGAAGCTCATTATTCCTGTCCTACCTCCAGCAGCTCTTGAAGGGAGTCATTTCAGCAAGAAAGGGAAATGGGCAATATTGTAGCTCTAGAAATATGCATGAACATTACATATTCCCAAATTACAAGTATGTAAGAATTTAAAACATCTCTGTAAGGCAAGCACTTTTTATGTCTGGAAATGTAAACCAAAAAATAATTGGCTATTTACCATTCCTTTTGTAGTAGTAATTTTATAACTTGTATGTGTTGGTGCTTACATTCCATTTTTCAAAATATTACTGCTAACTTTGATTTTGTTGTATGTTGATGAAAGCTATAGTTACTTCTCATTTTTATACGATGTATCATGTTCCTATAGTTTTACAAGAAATAAAAGTTTAAAAATTAATATTGTAATCTGATATTATTGCTTAACATCACAGGTAGCTTATTCAAAACCCGATGCACCAGTTGTAGAAATGTGGTGGAGAATTACAACAGTCCAATCTGTCCTGCTTTAGCTGGAAAAGGGTAATTATCTGTGCCATGATAGTCACAGTTTTTACTAGTGAAGAATGACAGAAATACAGGGTACCATTAAATAGGAAGGCAAGCTATATGAACCTAGAATGGGCAAGCTGCTGTCCTCTTTAGGCCCCCTACCATCATCTATGTAGAATTGTTAGCGGTTTCATTTGTAATTTTGGGGTACTATTCCAAGAACGGGG
>JANHGC010010248.1:15492-26027 GCA_027560395.1 Boaedon fuliginosus | reverse complement strand
GAGACTCGTTTGTTGATTAGGGCTAGTTTCCAGATGTCTGGTAGGCGGGAGGTATCATCATGTTTGTTCATGTTATGAACAAACGTTGCCTTGATACTCTCAAGCCTACACGGGAAAAGACCCGATTACACCAAGACTTTTATACCTACACCTGTGAAAATCTACAAAAACATGTATATATTGCATTGCCACAAGAGACCTAAGACCAGCCCCCTATGAATTCCGATGACTTTTATCTAGTGCCAATTTAGCTTTGATCATTAGTTGAGCAGATTCTTGTATAGAAATAGCAATAATAAACTCTTCTGTGCTTTGAACACAATGAATATTTCTGCTTATTTGTGCCTGACCGATGATGTCATACAAATCAGCTAAAGTATAGCTATCTTCTACAGCACTTTTCTCAATCTTAGCAACTTTATGGCATTAGGATTTCAATTCCTACAATTCCTCAGCATGCTATGTAAAATTCAGGGAGTCGAAATCCATGCCTCTCAAAATAGCTAAGCTTGAGAAACACTGTTTGGATACCCTCTAGGCAGCGGGAGGAAACACACCCAAATTAAAGGAGCACCAATAAGTGCAACATGCACAAACGTGCATGTTGCTGCATGCTGCATGCTGCATGCAAAAAAATTGAAAAATGGAGACAAACCAACAAAAATTATTAAAATCTGTTGGACTTTGCTATCTAATATTTTGGAGGGAAATTCAGGAAGTCACACATCAAAGCACTCTTAATGGTCATTTTGTGTTGATAAAACAGATCTTTTCTATGTTTCCTGGTCATCTGCTACCATTCTGCTGTTGTCCCCTAAAAGAACTGGGCACAACAGTGGTCTACCAAAATTATACAAAAATGCTAGATTATTTGACCAGCGGTGGTTTAACTTGCCGATTGAGAGCAAGGTGGAAAAATAATGAAACTGGAAAGTGCGATTGTCCAATGATATAAAAATGAAACTGACATGATGGAATCAACTCTTTCCTGTTGCCACCCTACAGAGCATGGAAAAATCTGGTACTCAGCGTATTTTATCTAGATTAAGAGAAGAAAAATCCTAAATAAAAATGTGGCTTCTCACTTAATTTTCTTTGTGACTGTGGTCTTTTGTATACTTGTTTCTTTTGTTTTACCTAAATCGTCATGGATTATGACAAAAATTAGACATAGGAGGGAAAAACACAGAAAAGAGCTAAGATAGGATTTTTATGTATTGGTTTCTTTGTTGCAATAATTATATGCCACCTACCCAAGAGGCTAATAATATTAAGAAATTAAAGCACCATATAATTACATATGAAACTAAAATAAATGCTAATCCCTCTGCCAATTAAAAAAAATATTTTCCAAATTCTCTACAGAAGAGGACTGTTTTCACCAATTTCCTGAAAATTGGAAGTTAACCAAACCACAGGAAGGAAGCTGCTTCACAATGAAGAAGTTGTCTCTGAAAAGTTGTCTCTATTTCTGAGTGATATAATCTCTCAATGGTAGGTGCATCCTCTCCCAATGAGACCATGTAGGACAGGTAGAGAGCATATATTTACATACATATACATACATACATACATACATACATACACACACATACATACATGTACAACAAAACAAGCAAAGCAGCATTGATAAACATTTTCATCAGCTGATGAAATTAATTTTCTCAGAAATCTTAAAAAAAAACCTTTTAATAACTTTTCATGGGCATTATTTAGAACTTGCACATTTAGTGATTTAAAACAAGTATGTGGAATCTTGTACAAGTTTAATCAAGGCATCACTCAGGCTTTCCATAAAAATAGCTCTTTTTTTTCCCAATCTAGAACCTGAAAAAGAGATCCAGTTGACTTATTATAATCAACAAAAAGTTGACTTACTGTAATCTGCTCTTAAAGTAGCTGCAACTTTTTTTCCACTACTTTACTGCAAAGGACACGCAAAGGATGTGACCACTTTAATGAGATTTAATAATTTAAAGAGATGCAGTGTTCATGCTTCTGCAAAATCCAAATATTTATTCCTAATCTTTCCTGAAGCATGCCCAGCCCCCCAAAATATTCAGGATAACATTTCCAAAAATAAAGTGGGGCTGTCTGCACCAACCTGAAGTTCCAGTGGTTTTCCATTGCTCCTGGAAAAGTTAATGACAGGTGTGACTTTATGTGCTAGAGAAGGTAGACTCAGATGCCATGAATTAGTTAATTAAAAATTAAATGAATTCCCCCTTGATTTTTCAAGCGGGGGGGAAACCATGAATACCAATGGAGGTTTCAGATTATCCCTTGTATATGAAATTAGATTTCCTGCATTATTTGTGTTGTAGTTCCTATTACATGATAGTGATTTAATTCCAAGTTTAGGTACAAGTTGTGAAATTCCTTCTTTAGCCATCTCAGCAATGGCCTCCACAATGTAATCTTCAAAGATGCTATACTGCTGGAAACCTGGTGGGTGAGCCCCGGGGGACCTCCCTCTGCCAAGACCTATAATTTATTGGCATTCAGAGACCCAGTGGAAATATGTTGTCTCATTGTTAACTCTTAGCCATGACGGTGGCTAAGATATATATTGAAGTGTACTGCTTCACAGCTCCCACACATATATTACGATATCTGTATCCTCAGGCTATGCTTTTGGTTTATTTTGTGCCTTGCAATTAGTTGATGTCTGGCAACTGACTGGACCAGTCCCTGCAGTTTTCATGGCAAGATTTTGTAATTGGTTTGCCCTTACCTCCTTCCTAGGTTTGAAAGTCCCAAGGTCACCCAGCTGGCTTTGTGCATCTGATTGGAACTAGAACTCACACTCTCCCAGTTTCTAGCCTTGGGCTTTAACCACTGCATCAGACTGGCTTTGTGCTTTTAATTATCTTGGTCAAATGGAGCACCCATTCTATCCCACTCAGCTCAGGTGAATAGAGATGCCATCTCTCATTGATGGCACTTACCTGGCTCTTTTGGTCTGTTCTGGGGCAGATGTGCTAGAATCCAAACAGGTCTGAAAAGTTATCATCAAAGTAATATATTCTCTCCACGAGCTTTTATTTTTCAGTAATAATTTTTTGATCAAATAACAGACTGTCAGGTAACAAAGGACTGTAACTAAATATAACCTGGCTTGTAAAATCTCTAGTGAGGATTTGGACCTGTCACATTTTTCTACCATATGTATTATTTACTGTAGACTGAAAGTGGAGTTTATTAATAATTCTCTGCGTGTTTTGTTCTACAGATAGGATATTTCTTCAGCAATTTGTTCTTGCTCCTTGGGTGACTTCAATAAAAATTGGATTTTCTGTTCTTTGCAAGTAGGAAGGCGTGCATTTTAGAAGAACAAGAGGAAGGCTGGCTCTAGAAGGGAAGCATCTACATTATGGCAAGGGACTCTGGAAGTGATGCAGGAAAAATTAGGGTGCCAACTCTCATGCAAGCACAGCTTTAAATATTATTTAAAGCAAGGGTGTCTAACCTTGGCAACTTTAAGACTCATGGCTGGCTGGGGAATTGTGAGAGTTGAGGTCCACATGTCTTAAAGTTGCCAAGGTTGGATTTGTTG
Source organism: Boaedon fuliginosus (assembly GCA_027560395.1). Classification (NCBI taxonomy): domain Eukaryota; kingdom Metazoa; phylum Chordata; class Lepidosauria; order Squamata; family Lamprophiidae; genus Boaedon; species Boaedon fuliginosus. The sequence goes on along the minus strand of JANHGC010010248.1, from coordinate 22,471 downwards.
TTGTTAATTGCGGAGTCGTGTCCAACCCATCGGGACCCCATGGAGAACGTTCCTCCAGGCTTTCCTGTCCTCTACTATCCCCCATAGTCCATTTAAGCTCACACCGACTGCTTCAGTGACTCCATCCAGCCACATCATTCTCTTTTGCCCTCAACTGATCCCAGCATCAGGCTCTTCTCCAGTGAGTCCTTCCTCCAGTTGGATTGAATACCTCTACTTTAAAGCAATTGTTGTGTCCAGAGTCTATGCAAATACATAAACAAAAAACAAAGTGCTGTATCCCTTAGCAAACTGAACTGAAACCTGACATATTATCCTTAAAGTTACCTCTGGATCCTTAAAGTTACCTCTGGACTGTTTTCAGCAAGTGTCCCTCTGTCCCCCAACACTGAACTTTTGTTCTCAAGAACCATGGACAGCTGCTATCCATGATTCTCTAACCTCTGCACCAAGCATCTACTCATCTATTTAATGAACCAAAGAGTAATTTTCTTCCTTACAAAGGATTATTAGAAATGAAATCGGTGGTTAGATGTTTCAAGAAAGGGTCTTTTTTTATGAAGTAAAACAGTTACCCAATGCTTGCCAAAATAGAAAACTAAAGAAAGGTAGAGCTATCTCACCTCATAGCTTCTGAAAGTGAAGCCTTTTTCCAACAAGTTCTACTTTGCTTTCTTGCCAATTTTGGCATCCTCACCAAAAGAACCGGACGCAAATTCACCCCTTACTGAAATGCTCCTGCGAGGAAATGCATCCGGTTTATGGATTTAGGACCAAGACTAAACGGCATTAGTGAAAAATATGCTTCCAATTTTTCTGTAAAAACAACATCCATATTTCAGATGAAGTACTTTATTGTGCATTCAACAAACAATTCTCTTTCTAGTTGTTAAGGCGACCATCTGGTTAAGCTAAAATATAAATTGAGCAGATAGAATTAGAACTCCAATTTTTTTAAATTATTGAGGCAGGAGGGGGGGGTGCACAGAGGGCTTTCACAACAGACCTTGCAATCCATTAACTTTGGCTTAAAGCGGGGGGCTCGACCGCCAGGATGCAGTCCCATCTAAACTATTGAAGGAGGCTAAACCTAGAATTAAATTGATATGTGTGTGGAAATGGCTTCCCCCAAAGAGTCTTACCATCTTTCACCGTTAGAATATATGCACAATAATGAGCATCTTTCATACTATAGCTCTTCCAGCAACGCTGCCTGAAAGCTCGAATTCATAGGTGCAATCTATTTTCATTGTCCAATGGACCCTCATGAAAGGTTTTAAACTGAATTATTGTCACCAGTATTTTAATCACTGCTTTGAAACAGAATGTATTGATTCCCTTAAAGAGAAGAATACCCTGCAGTTATTTGCAGAACTGAAAACCAAAGAATGGTTTTAAAAGAACCTAAGAGCAGAAGCACTTTGCAAAGAATCGGTAGAATATTTTGTTAACCTCCTGCTTTCGATCCAAATATGACATCCATACTTTTCACAAATCCTATTTAGCTTACAGGGGTGCAGATCGTGTTCTAGGAAAGGATGACCTTGTGCGTAAGGAAACCATCAGTAAAAACAGTCCACCGTTAGTGATACCATCTGTGGGCAACAGGGACTCAGGGCACTGTCTCTGTATGTTGTATGAACTGGACCAGCACATGATTGATTGAGTTGGACATCACGTGTTACATGAATTTAACAACTGCATTCCAATCGAAGCTGTAACTCTCAGCAAGGAGGCTGCATGAAATATTGATTTCCCATTCGGTTACTTCAGTATCTTATCAACCTGAGGCTCAAGCTAAGATTTTCTGACAGGTTGGAGTAGACTTAGACAGAGAGGAATTTCAGACTATCACTTTTATAAAAACATAGCCCCACCCCCGAATGTTGACTGTTTAGGACGGGGGGGGGGGGACTATTGCCCTTTGACAGCCAAGGCAAAGATTAGACCATCCAACTAGGAAAACATGGGTTCAACCCACCTCCCCCACAAACCATGAACCCACCCGAGGTGATTTGGGATTAGGTACAACATTTTTCTAAGAATAAATGCCAGAAGTGGGAGGAATATATACAGCCTCAGCTCCCTGGAGGGAAATTGAAGTATTAATAAGTAGCACAAATAGAGTACTTAAAATAATACAATAATTTCCCTAGGTCTGAAGATTAATTAGGAGGCTTTTCATTAAATCAACAAGGGTTTGAGCCTTTTTTTTCCCACTGGCCAAATAATGGCCTTTCTGCTAAAACAGGGCTGTCAAACTCCAGGCTCACGGAGCATTATGTGCTGGCCACAGCCATGCCCCGGGTGGAAAAGTCCCGATACATCACGTGACGCTGCCATGATGACGTGAGCTTGACACCCCTGTGTTAAAATAATAGGTAGTTCCCCACTTCCCCATAACTGAAGAGGTGGTTATTGCACACCTGCAAGGAAGAGGCTTGCTTGTGCTAAGAACTACCTGAAAAAACACATCTCTTCTCCCTCTATTTGAAAAACGGGATAGGAATAAAAGACTGCATCTTTGGAAAATAGAAGCACAAATAGAATATCAGGAATTTAAATATCAAGAGATACTCTTCAATGGAGTATAGTGTGAGGGTTAAAGTTTATGGAAACTTCATCTGCTTCTCTATCACCTGTGAATGTTAATGGCCCCTCTAATCTGCAAACATCTCCACAGCCAAATATTTCTTGCCTCTGGAAAATAGATTTGCATCCTGAGAAATGCACCATGATCTCACGGGCCACCCACTGTCTCCTTACAATTTTTTAAGGCAGGAAACTGAAATATTATTAACTCCCTCCTTCTCCCAGATTATGCAGATCGTCTTCAGTCTCAATTTTTAGCAGCCAGCTGAATAAAAAAGAAAGGCATTTTCTAGGCACTCAGCCACAGGAATAGTGCAGAGTGTCTTTCAATAAAACAGACTGACACATCTATTCCACAGGTTAGTCTCTGTCCAACGAAATCAGTCTGGCCTTTTAAAAATTTGCTCTTCTCACACATTGTGAGAAATTGATTGAAATTTCCCAAATCAGTTTCTTGGGCTAAGGAGCTCATCTGGGCATCTGCCTGCTTTCAACTTTAGTTAATTAACATAATTTTGTCAATTAGTTGAGATTTAAAATCAGAGGAACATTCAAGACTTATTGTCATGACACATCTTCTAGAGAAAAATAATTAGATACCAAAAACTTTGGATCTTTTCACAGTCCTAGTGATCTTGCTGAAATATAGTATTACAGGTAGTCCTCGACTTATAACCATTCATTTAATGACCACTCAAAGTTACAATGGCACTGAAAAAAGTGACATAACTGTTTTTCACATTTACAAACACAGCACCCCCACGGTCACATAATCAAAATTTGGACACCTGGCAACTGCATGCATTTATGATGGTCAGAGTGTCCTGGGGTCATGTGGTCACTGTTGCGACCTTCTCATTAGCAAAGGGAAGGGCGAAACCAAATTCAGTTAACCATGTTACTAACTTAACAACTGTGGTGATTCACTTACCAACTAAGGAAAGGAAGGTTGTAAAATGAAGTAAAATTCACCTAAGAACTGACTTGCTTAGCAACAGAAATTCTGGGCTCAATTCAGAGGTGCTATTCAGCCAGTTCCGACAGGTTCCGGAGAACCGGTAGCCATAATTTTGATTGATTCAGAGAACTGGCAAATCCCATCTCTGATTGGCCGACACTGGCAAATACCACTTCTGATTGGCCAACAGCATAGCCATGCCCACCAAGCCACGCCAACAGAACCAGTAGTAAAAAACATTGAATACCACCACTGGTCATGTGACCACATTTTGGGCCCTTGGCAACCAGTCTATAATCATGGCTGTTTGCATCGTCCTATGGTCACATGACTGCAATCTACTTTTTTTTTTGGGGGGGGGGGCAAAAAAAATGACATGCGCTTCCAGTTTCCAACAAAAACCACTCCATAGCAAACCATGGGTTTGCTTAATGACTGGGCTGTTTACTTAGTGACTGCAAGAGTCATTTTATGACTGCAAGGTTTACATAATGACTGCCAGCAAAAAAAAAAAAAGAAAAGTTCTAAAATCAACTCGGTCAGCTGATGACCTACTTTGCAAACATCACAACTTATTCTCATAATTTTCAGTCTTAATCGCAGTCATAAATTTGAGGACTAGCTATTTGTCAATAGACCAGTTAGAATGATCGTCATCATTCTAGCCATTGTCTATCCACTGCAAGGAGGAAGGCCTCTTCCCCATGTTTCCAACCAATACGGTCCTGAGCTTTCCTTTGCCAATTGGGTCCTCCATCCTTGCTGATGTCATCGCTCCATCTTCTTTTAGGTCTCTTTCATGGATGCTATTTACCAAGTGGGATTCATTCTGTGACTGCCTTGGGGCTCAAGACATAAAACCAGGGGTGGGCTGCTGGGGGTTTGCAAGGGTTCGGGAGATCCTCTTGCTATGAGTCTGCCCGGTTTGGAGAACCTCCAAATCCCACTCCTGGCTGGCCTTGCCCAACCTGCCCCACCACTCCCAGGAGTCTCCACATGGCCCATTTTGGATCCCAGGTAAGTACAGGGTCCACGCAAAGGACCGAGGAGGATGAAAAACAGGCCTCCCGGAAGTTCTGGAAGTCCAGAAAAGGGCCCGTTTCCAGCTTCCGAAGGGCCTCCAGAGCCTGGAGGGTGAAAATGGCCTCCCCAGCCATGGTGCAGGGGGCTGACTAGGCCATGCCCACCATGGCCACGCCCACCCAGCAACCGGGCAGAGAACCCCTTGCTAAACAAATTTTGCAGTCCACCCCTGCATAAAGCCAACCTCTATATCTTTCAAGAGAACTTTAAGGGGAAAAAAAATACGATTGGAGGCCCATATGTATATTCTGAAAATGAAGGAAAAACAAGGATGGGTAGGATAGCTTCCTTTCCAAAATGGACATCGTGATGTTATGCCAATTATGTATCTTTCCATAGCTTTCCTATCGATTGTGAGGTTAGTGTCCACGTTTCACCGACGTATGTTAGCATACACGGATGAAAAACTTTTCCCTTCGGAAATAGGGGGAGGTTCTTCTTGAAAATTACTCCTAGCTTGCCAAATGCCTGCCCTAACTCTAACCCTAACCCCTTGCTGATGCTGCCGCTCCATGTTGTTTTAGGGAGATAAAAGAAGTCTTAGAAATTTGAAATGAGTGCAGTAGTTCCCTCCACTCAAGGAGGCTTCTCACCTGTATGTCTGTCTTTCAAGGCGGGTTTACACATTTCTATCCTTGCAGAATGAAATGGGACATAGCGATCCTGGGGAGAAGCGACGAGGACCACATTTTTGAAATACTGAAGACCTGCAAAAGAGAGAGAGAGAAAGAGAGAGAAAGAGAGAGAGAGAGAGAGAGAAAGAAAGAGAGAAAGAGAGAGAGAAAGAGAGAGAGAAAAAGAGAGAATGAAAGAAAGAGAGAGAGAGAGAAAGAAAGAGAGAGAGAGAGAGAGAGATCGAGATCTAGAAAAAAATCTAGAAAATCAAATCTAAAATCTAGAAAATCAAATCTCGAATCTAGGGGGGAAATACTTGCTCTGAGCCATGGCCCCCAAAACAACAAACTCAACAGAACCCCTCATTTGTTCTAAGACTAATTGAGATCCAAATTGGGCCACCTAGTCCTTTTTAAGGCCCAAAATTGGGGGGGGGGGCACCTAAAGACTGGTTAGACGTGGCAGTTTTGCCCAGTGGCTAAGGCAGCAGGCTAATAACAAGGAGATGGGGAATTCTAGTCCCAGCCTTAGGCATGAAAGCCAGCTGGGTGACTTTGGCCCAATCGCTAGGAGGCGGTGAGTTCTAGTCCAGCCTTAGGCATGAAAGCTGGCTGGGTAACTTTAGACTTTTCTTTCTTTCTTTCTCTTTCTTTCTTTCTTTCTTTCTTTCTTTCTTTCTTTCTTTCTTTCTCTTTCTTTCTCTCTCTCTCTCTCTCTCTCTCTCTCTCCTTTTTCTCCCTTCCTTCTCACGACCTGGATTTTCCTAGAATTAACCTACCGTAATCTCTAGCCCAGAAAACAGCTTGCTTCCTACCTGAGAAGCTAAAATAATCCCCTTTGGTGCAAAAGCTAAAATGGGGGCCTTTGGAGTCACATGTAAGGGGAAAGCAAAGAACTCTTCTACTTGCTGGGGCAGGGGGGACGGGACTATTTGTATGTGGGGTGCTTGTGCCCAGATGGCTTTGATATAGGAACTTGTTTCACTGAAAGATATTCTCTGTAAAGAAAATTGAATATCTGCCTTAGAGAGTTTGCAACAAATGACAGAATGTTTACTGCCCCAGGAGTCCCCCAGAGTCAGCATTAGATCAAATATTACCTAATTCAAGGATCTATTAACATGGTGGGAAAATTAAAAATATGCTTTAAATTATTTCAGCCAACTATTTTAACTTCTGCTGTTCATAGCTCATAATTTTGGATTTAATAACTTTTTTTGAAAAAAAAAGTACTAGTTATAAATAAACAAATATAAGCTTTTTGACCCAAAAATTACTTACACATATAAGCCACCTAACCTTAGATATTGATTTACCCTGAAACATAAACAGAGGCAGGACCTACCCATTTTGGTTATGTCCACATATTTTGCATGTTAGATATTACGTTGGTTGGGGCTGAGGGTGTTGAATTTGTCCAGGCACCATAATTTACACTCAGCCAGTCAGATATATGGATGAAAATGCCGGACAAAATCCTTCCTTCAGCCATGCAAGCTGATTGGCTGACTTTGGGCCAGTCCCTCCCCCTCAGCCGAAGAGCCAATCAGGTGTAGCAGGGAAGGAGTGGGGAAACCCAGAAGTTCATTGGGCCATTCCTTGCTTCTCAGCTCAACCTACCACCTTACAGGGTTGTTGAGAGTGCAAAAGAGCCCCGGTGGCGCAGTGGTTAAATGCAGCACTGCAGCCTATCTCTGCTGACTTGTTCAGCAGGTTGTCAGATCGAATCCCA
>JANHGC010010248.1:0-12272 GCA_027560395.1 Boaedon fuliginosus | reverse complement strand
GAATTCTGGGAATTGAAGTCCACAAATCTTAAAGTTGCCAAGTTTGGACACCTCTGGTCTATGAGTTGGTGGGGTCACCTCCCTTGCCATGCAGTCCTCTGCATGTCAATCACAGCCCAGCCCTTCCTTCAATGGAGTTTGGCAACTATACTAAATGTAGTGAAAATAGAGTTGAATAAATAAATAAATGAAGCACATTGAGCCTTTTTCAAGGCTGTTAAAAACTTATTGTATATACTTTATTTCTATGAAAAATTTCTCACCAAGTAGTCCTCTACATGACTTCTTCTTTGAAATCATTTCCACTGAATTCAGGGAGGGATTTCTCTCCAGTAATTTGATGTAACATTGTACTTTACAAGAAGGCAGGGAGGATTTTGAAGGTGGTAGGAAGCAGAAGCAACAGAAAATCGGGTAATTGGTAGTAGCAAACAGTAGTGCTGAACGTTTTAAAGCCAGAATGTCTTTTCTTTGTGCACACATACAAAGATCCCTTATGGCCAGCATATGTGCGTACATGAGTTTCTGAGGCTTATTAGTTGAACATGCAGACACTGATAAGCTGTTATTGTGATTTGCTCAAGCATTTTATAAGGCCAGCAGAACCAGTGACAATTTTAATATGAGATTTATACTGGCAGATAGGTAGGGAGTACTCCACAACTAATGCTAAACATTAGGCCTAGCAATGGCATAAAGGAAAACTGTGAAGTATCAAATTTCTAGTTTTAGCTTTGGATAATAAAGACAAAAACTGCACTGTTCACTTTCTCTTTCTCTCTCCTACACATACAAGTACACAGTTATATTGCCTTTTACCTACAGATCTAGTCCACTTAAATACTATGCTAAATGCTAGACAGGTGAAACCATTCAAAGAAAATCTCATTTATATAATACTAAAACTCTTGTGTCTACAACTTTTAACTGAGTGAAACAGTGCATCACATGACAAAACCTTTTCAACCAAGGTACTTCAAATGGGCTAACCTACAGAATGCCAGGACCCATGACTCCAGGGGAATGAAATTTTGCAACGTTTTTGCTGCTTTAGTACCATTCGGTTCAGTGCTGCTGCTGCACTGCCAGGACCTTGTCATCTTTCCTGACACCTTCCCAAGCCAATAGGCTGGGAGGGAGAAGGTCTGTTTAACATTTGAATTGAGTTTTACGATAAAATAAGATACAAAATACAAAGGTAAATAGGAGAACAGTGGGGAGGAAGAGGGGGAAGGCTCGGGAAAAAGAAGAAAAAGAAACATTTCTTTCCGACTCTCTGTTGCAGTAAAATAAGCCATTAACATCAAATCACAGGTGGTTTTTTTTTCATAATAATATAAACAAGGCATTTCTATAAAGATCTACCAATCTAATGGGTAAAACCCCAATTCAAAAATTTAGTCTTTTCCACTTTAAGCACAAAGTTCAGAAGCAGTTTCCATGTGGAAACAAAGGTACTTACCGGTATATTCTTTTCTTTAATCAAAATAGTCAATTTTGCCATTTCAGCCAACTCCATCAAGGGAGAATGTCAATGAGAAACCTTGCAGAAAAGGTTGCAAGTCGCTCAGGTAAGTTTTCCACACCCACACAATCTCTACAGGCCCTCTGTGTTCATGAATATATCTAAAAGGATGACCTTACAGATCACAGGTTGCCTAGTACAGCTTTAAAATACATTTTAGCTTCTATCATGACATGGATGAGTTCCCCGAGGATGCTCTTATGCACAGAATGGGCATCAGATATCTTATCTTTAAATCCACATATATCTCCTTTCCCATTAGCTTCTTATATGCCAGTAATTTAGAGCCCAAAGTGGAGTTTACCAGTCCTACATGCACACTGCAATATAAATAGCATTACGGCATGCTCTTGGAATGCGTATTTGTGCACTATGGAATAAACACAGATTTTGTGATAACCTAGAATTATTGATAAAAGGGAGGTACGGAAAGTTCCCTTTTCCATGATCTAATTTCAATCAAAAATAAATCAACCAGTTTCCTATTGGATGCACTAGATGTCACTATTGCTTTAAAGGAGAACAGTACCAGCTAAGAAAAAAAAAATACAGGCAAATCTCATGGTGTGGTTTTGGGACAAATCTCCTGCCCCTGAAAAGAGACGTGAGACTTGGGAAATGTGCAACGTTGCAGCTGCACAACAGTAACAGCTTCAGGCTAAACATCCTAGTTACACAACCACATTGTGCAGCCTCAGATCTCAACATCTTTCACTTCAGCCCTAGGAGTGCCATTTGAAGCTAAAGCTGCTTTTCTCACTAGTTTGGAAGGGAAGAAAACAGACCAGCACAATATAACATAGCATTTGGGTTGGGGAAAAACATTGGCTACATTTTTGGTATTTACTGACTTCATTACAACTGCTTTTATATTGCAATTACATTGAGCAATGACGTTTAGAGCTCTACTTGACTTTAGCCAAAAAATGGTTAAGTTAGTCATTGTATAGCTTAATTTGAAACTTCATCTCAAACAGCCCACATTCAGACCAAAGAATAATTTGACTTTCCGTAACAGTTTGCCATGTTCAATAAAGAGAAGAATATTCATTCATTCATTTCATTTCATTCATTTATTAGATTTATACCCCGCCTCTCTTCACCCAAAGGGGAACTCGAGGCGGCAAACAATTACAATATATACAGTCCTATACAATTCAACTGCTCAAATATTCCACAAGAGTTTAATATGACCGTGGCGTTGTGCGGCTGACTTCAAAAACGAAGCAGGCAAAGAATACAGTATATCATAAGCTAATTGATGCCCAGCCAAGCAACAGGAGAATGAAAAATGAAAAGAAAAAATCAATGTCTAATTCCATAAACTACAGCAGCTTCTGTCTGGACTAGAAGAAATTGCCCCCTGTACATTCCACAGAGAAAGAAGTGGAAAAATAAACTGGTAACCCCGTCCCATTTCAGATGCTTAATAGACACCGCATAGATTTGTGGCACATTTTGTAGAAACTATGATCTATTCATGTGAAGACCAGGTGATCTGGATGCTTTCCCAACAATTACAGTCACTTATGCTGGTTGCATTATGAATCTATGCTGGTTGCATTATGAATCTATGCTAGTTGCAATATGAATCTATGGCTCCGTTCTTACCACAGCATGCTTAAACTCAGTTAGTGCTATGCCATGGGGGCGCAGTGGTTAGAATGCAGTACTGCAGGCTACTTCTGCTGATTGCCAGCTGTCTGCAATTTGGCAGTTCGAATCTCATCAGGCTCAAGGCTGACTCAACCTTCCATCCTTTCAAGGTCAGTAAAACGAGGACCCAGCTTGTTGAGGGCAATATGCTGATTCTGTAAACCACTTAGAAAGGGCTGTAAAGCACTGTGAAGTGGTATATAAATCTAAATGCTATTGCTATTGGTATGCAGTTCAATTTCCTTACCTCCTTCCCATCACTGTAGCATAAAACCTCACTAAGGGGATTAAAATAGGACCCCCACCCAGTTTTTCAAGAAGAGTCTGGAATCCCTTAAGCTCCTGTGGCAGGAGACCACAGGCTTAAATAGTCCCTTTCCACTGGACAGGAATGGCACAGTCAGGCAGCCAATAGAGCTTGGGAGCTGTGCCCCATGTTGGGACCCACCTGTCAATGGATTATGTACTGGAAGGACTTGCTTTCTTTGTAAGTCTTTATCCTGGAGGTCTAAGTCCAAATAGGTTGACACCACACTTGACCAAAGTAAAGTTAGATTAACCTTCTATGTAACTCTGTGTCTGTTTGAGCCTAAATTTCACATCCTCACGATGGATGGATTAGATCAATTGGAGCTCTCCCCAACAGATCCACACTCAGCCTATTGTGGAAAGAAGGCTTGTGTGTTTGTCAGGGAGTTGGATATCACTTCTCCCTTGAGCCCCGAGATTACTCATATCAATGCAGAAAATTAAGCTGGACTATTTAAAAAGAAACAGAGATTGTTTTTTTCTTGACTACGATTAAGATCAGGCTGATTTTCACACTGCTGTGAAATTTATTCAAAAGCTGAGAAATTAGGCATTGGGAGGGAGGATGAGGCAACGGTTCCCATGAAAGGGGAAAAAAAATAGCCTTCTCCCAAGCCCTACAGAGCTGCAGCATCACAAATCACAAAATGGAAGTTTTGTGATTTCAGCTACAGTGCCACTAAGCTGGAAGGAAATCCTCTTACGTGCCCAAAGAGGATAACCTTCTGGGAATAACATGGTAGGAATCAATGCCAGATTAGCACAAAAGCCACTGTGAGGACTTTTCCAAAGTCCAAATCATAAAGAAGAAGAAACAAAGGTCATAGGAAACCTCTTGAGGACCCTACCGGATTCTCCAGCCTCCTCTGAAATGGGCATTCAGTGTTTTTAACACTCTAGGACAAAGCAAAACAAATTGCCTACTCTGGACATAAATGCTAAGAGAGCTGAAATGTTCATTTTCATACACTAGGGGTCATATTTCAGTTTTGCCTTAGCACAATGTATGAAGCCCTCTATTGTGTTTATTCAACAAACTGCACTTAGTGTGATGTATGAACTACCTTCCTAAAATTATGCAGCACTTATATCAATAGCAATTTTTTCCCAACCCCACCCCCAACTCTGCAATTTTCTGGAGATTGTGCCTACACGCACAATCAAATGTAGACACCAGGGTAATATAAATTCTGTGCAGTACATATATCAGGTTTGCATATCAATGGGCTATGCATAAAACATTATGGGAGGGGCACAACCCCTATTTGATTGCTGAAAATCAGTTCTCTCTGGAGATTTCAGCAGCTGTGCCTAATTATACCCAAACCGTTCTGCACCAACCATAAGAGCTAGCAACATGTCAAGGAAGGATGAATGCTGCATCCCAACCTAACTATGCGGCCTTATGACCTGTGCCTATATCAAGTCACTGAATTGGTTTAGACTTCCAGGGACTCTAGATTCTAATGCTGATTTCTTAATTCAGTTGTCATCTTAAATTCATAAGAATAGCAGTGAAAAAAAATCAATACTAATGAACTTCTGTTTACAGATTTCTCATATAGCAAATATTCACCGATCTCTTTGCCAACTTAAGAGCATCTTAAAAGTATCAGTACTTTTTTGAGTGAATTCCTTTACACAAACTTACAATTGTTTTGTTGGCAATTTGTCATGGCTCAGAGATCCATTCTTGCTGCAAATAGCATTGCAGCAAACTCCAGTACTGAAATGCTGCATGGAAGCTTTGACGGTAAGCCTGCAATGCCATCTAGCGAGAGAAGGAGTCCACAGCTACTGCAGAGCAGGAGAAACTGGATCCCGCTTGCTGGTGCACCTTCTTATGTACAGAAAAGCCAATTCTAATGCTTATTTTAAAAATGTGTAAAACATTTGATTGGGTTTTTTTTTTAATACACGGGAGTATTAGATAAATTTTCTAGCAGTGTCTAAACTGCAAAAACAGTCAATTCTAATAAGGTAGTAGTAGTAGGTAATTTTGAATTTGTTTCTCCTCCTAGAAGATCAACATGGCTATCTTGACTTTCTACATGCTTTTGTTTAGAGACCCAAAACGGTCACTAAGTCTGTCTCTTGAGGGGAGTAGGAAATGTCTGAATCTTAGGGGGATATTATTCACATTTATAGACACATAAAAATGCACAATAACAATGCATTAAAATATTCACAATTTAAAATTTTATTTAAAATTTAAAAAAATCAAACGCAAAATACAAGCGTGTAACACAATCAAAATTGAACAAGATAGTATTACGGCCCAAATGCCCCCCCAGAAAAGATCTACTTTGAGGTGCTTCTAAAAAGCAGTCTCTGGGACCCAATACAATGTCTAGTAGGAGGCTGTTCTAAAAAGACCAAGCTGCTATTGGAAAAACACAGCACCTCCAAGCCTTTGGCCCTCTCACCTCCCCAGGGTGAATAGCCACTAACAGCTTCTCCCAGTTGGATCAAACCGGCCAGTCCAATTCCAAAGGGGAAAACCAGGTAACCACGTAGGGCTTTAGAATTAGCACCAGAACTTTAAGTTTCACCTGAAGCTGATTGACAACCAGCACAGAGTCCTGGGAAGAAATAATATTGCAGAAGGTATGAAGGAATAATTAAGGAGGGACTTACAGCCCAAAGATGACAGAGTCTGGAGATTGAAGTGAGGGGTGGGGGGAAACCCTCAAAATAGCCCTGCTTGATTTTCTTCAGTACAATATGAGACAAAGAGAAACTTGGACAGCTTTCAAGATGAATGTCAATCCTTCAAAGAAGGGTCAGATCAAGAAACAAACACTCCTATTTTGATGATGTTGGGTAAAATAATAGAATCTTAAAAACTTGTTTCTCTCTGGAGATCACTTCCATTGTATGCTGTAGATGGGTGAGTAAAGAAAAAGTAATCCTCGAAAAACTAGGTGTCCCAGAGATCCATATCCCTATCTGTACTCACATACCGATAGATGCACACAAACAGCAGAGGAGGGTATATTTTTTTAATATATTCTTCACAAATCACTCTGAAGAGCTGGCATACGATAAAATGGGAACAGTATTTAGACAGCGTGGGAAGTACCAGCTGCTAACTGAACACCTCCTCCAGGCTTCATTATATTCATCTTGGTCCTCTTTCTTATCAATTTTGGGACAAATCTTACTTTCTTAAATAGATTCCTCTCCTTGGTCTGTAGTTAGCAGGCTCATGCGTGGAGCAAAGGGCAAGGCTTCAATTATATGTTTCTGTATTTCAAATATTTTCTTCCTTTAGACAAGATTATTACTATATCAACGTGACTGGGCATCTCTAAATTTACATGCAAATGAAATGCATCTGTGTGGGTTTCAATGTTAATTTTTCAGTGAAAACATAACCCACTGAAATTGTTGGTATGGAAGGGAAGGGGTTTCACCTTGGAAAAAGTGATTTCCAGAAGCCAACCAATGCTGTGCATTCATGTAATCTGATCCTAGCTTGTGTAGTGAATGTACTTTGTATGTCAGATTCTAGATTACACTTACAATATAACTCACACAAACTAAGAAACCCCAGCACCAATGGAGGTTTGGCCTTTTTTTAAAAAAAACCGAGAAGATTCTGCAGAAAAAGGCCACATCAAGAATAAGGTTTTTATCTCAGCAGCCCTGTGAACATTTGCTATCTCAAAGAAGCTGGAGAAATCCACAGACTTTGAACACAATCTGCTTTAAAATTGAAGAAATGATCAAAATCTATACCACGTTGTGGTAGGTTACTTTTTGGTACTGTAATAAGTTTCATGTCCTTTCTCTCACTATACAAATTAAGGAATTAGTTGTTTTTGAGCCCTCATTTACACTTCAGGTTTTGTGTTCATAAAGATAGGGGGGGGGGGGTTGTGTGTGTGATCTGTATTAAAAAAAATTCCAGTCTGTCATTAGGGAAACTGCTCTTTATCTGTAGAAGAAAATTATATATTCTTTTCATGTTTTTCTTTAGCTAATTTGAAAGTTACTGTATTTTTATAATCTGGGCTCCCCAGATTATAAGCAACAGTTACCTACCTCCCCAGCCACCCACCCGAAATACCGAACTGAAGGAGAAACGATTCCCTTATATCGTGTGCGTTACGGTAAATGGATAGGGAAACACGTCACTTCCTCCCCGGAAGGCGGGAGAAAAGATACTTAAGAGAATCGAAAGTTGAATCCTATCTCAGTGTGCCAGGTTTTACATAACTTGTCCCGGAAGTGTGCTATCCCCTGCAAAAAAGGTGGGGAAGTCTTCCTCTGCATTTTCTTAAGTCCGCGGCGCGAGTCCGCCCTCGTTTTCGCTCCGCGTCTAGCGGGTCTCGTTCTACCAGAATAGAGCCTCGGTGGCCTCCGTACTGAAGTAAGGCACGGGTGGGGCCGATGTAGGCCAGGCCGCGCGGGCGGGGCCGGGGCGATGGGGAATCTGTTCGGTCGCAAGCGGCAGACCCGCGTTACCGAGCAAGATAAGGCCGTGCTGGTGAGAGCGGGGACGGGGGAGGAAGCGGGAGGAGAGGTGGTGGGAATGGCAGGCTGCAGCCGTGCGCCAGAGGTTCAGCTCCAGGTCCTCTCTCTCTCTCTCTGGCATCGGACCCAGCAGGGCTGCCTGTCCTGCGGGGTAACCCTTGGCTGCTCCGCGCGCTCCTTTCCGGCCTTGGCCCAGCCACTTTCCTCCGGGTGCAAAAAACGAAACAAAAAAGAGCTCGCGCTCCGGGTGCCGGGCTTTCTGGCACGTGCGGGGAAGGGGGCGAAAGAAGCGCACCTGCACAAGTGGGGAAGGCGGGAAAGGAAGCGACTTCTTCCCCCGGCAGTCCTTTGCCACTTTTTCTTTTTTCCTCCCTCTTCTGTTTAAACAAAAAGTGTGTCACACATTTGTGTTGGTTTATTAAATTTATACCCTGCCTCTCTTCCCCAATTAAGGGGAACGCGAGGCAGCTGTATACATATGTATATGTATATATACATATACACATATACATATACATACATACACACACGCATACATGCATATATACAAAATACTGGCCTGCCACCTTCCTTTTCCTTCGAGGGGTCCTCGGTGCTCTCTGAAGCTTGGTGGTTTCCTTGCAGACGTTTCATTACCCAAACTAGGTTCAACATCATCAGTACTAGATGATGATGATGTTACTACATAGCACTGATGATGTTACCTTAGTTTGG
Source organism: Boaedon fuliginosus (assembly GCA_027560395.1). Lineage (NCBI taxonomy): Eukaryota > Metazoa > Chordata > Lepidosauria > Squamata > Lamprophiidae > Boaedon > Boaedon fuliginosus. The sequence goes on along the minus strand of JANHGC010010248.1, from coordinate 3,589 downwards.
GTAATGAAAGGTCTGCAAGGCAACCACCAAGCTTCAGAGAGCACCTAGGGCCCTTCATTTTAACCAGAGGTTACAAATATTTTCTTTTTTTTGGGCTTGTCAGTGCAGTGAGGCAAAACGCTTCAACCAATAGCTTGTTGGATAAAATAATAAAATATTTTAGTGCGTGTGTGTGTGTATAAATTAGCATGGAATAACAAGGTGTATGTAGGTACCTTTGGCCCTGTCTAGACACTTCGTGGGAACACAGCCATAAGCCAACTGGTAGATGGGTGGAAGCTCCCTGGATATTATGTGCTGTCTTAAGTTGGGAATCTTGGCTTGAAGTCTTGCTTAAGCCCAAGTGTTTTGACCCAGATCCTACATCACAAAACTATGACAGCTTTTTAGATGAACTTAAAAATATCTTGAAGTTGCTGAGTCCTTTTGAAGTTGGAATTAATGTCATACTTTGGGTGTGCTGTAGAATTTTTCTGAATGCCTTGAATGTTAAAAAGCAGAACATAATATTACAATAATGTGAAATAAGTTGGAAAGCAGCTTAACTACCAGGAAGTAAAGAATATTTTGAGAAAAGGACATAATTAGAATGGAGAAATTCTGTGGGTTGTAGAAATGCATTAAGTAAAACGCAGATCATTGGACAGGAAATAAAGGATCTTTTCTCAAATGTTTGTTAAGGGAAATCTCAAACAACTGGTCTTTGTTTGACCTATTTTGTTCCAATTTCTTAATCTGGAATCTTTTCATATAATTACTTAATGTCCACTAAACGTATGTAGGAAATTGAATTTGTATCATCTCAAGCCAGTGCATTCATATAGCTTTGTATTGTTTCTTACAGTAAGACTCTTGCTGACAAGTAGAAAGTTTTCAGCAGAAATATTTTCTAATCCTATCTGAAAGAACCAGGGATTGGACCTGGAAAATTTTTATACCCCAAGTACGTGCTGTGCTATGAATCACAAATTTTCATTTAACAAGAAAATCTGAGTGCCTTACAGTGGGTTGCATTATCAGAATGTTTCACTTCAGAGTTCCTTTATGAGGATCCTTTTTATATGTGTCAATAGCTTTCAGTGCAGATTTGCTTACTGTGTTGAATCTGTCAAAAGAAATTGTGAGCCACTTTCACTTTTGGTTCTTCTGTATTTCCATATGACTAAATTTTCATTTATTTGTATTTATTACATTAGAATTTAAGTAGATCACCATTGTTAGGTGTAATTTAACTGAAGATATTAAAACTATATACAGAATGAAAAGAAATGTTGGAATACAATTACATATTTTTTCAATTAAAAAAAGCCAGAAGAGAGAACCTGTTACCCTCTGAATTCCAGTCAGTAGCTATATATGAGAGGAACTGTAGTCTAACAATATCTGGAGAATCAAAATTTTTATTAGTGAATTCATAGCAACTTAAACAATTGTTCTCAATGATACTTAAACTTACTGTTTGTAGTATGGCACCTTTGTGACTTTAAATTCAGAAATGTGTGAATGCCAGGGGTGGCAATAATTCTCACCATTATTTTTTTAGTATTTTAATATATAATTCATAACAATGAACCAGTAGCAATGGCTTGACTTTAATTTTGCATAACTTAACTTTTAACTCCAGTTTAACTTTCTAATATTTTTCAGCACAGTAGATTGGAAATCAAGATGGCTGGTTTCATAGGTACATCTTCTTAAGGAAGAAAATATTACTTCTAATGGACTTTTTGTTTTCTTCTCCAGCAACTAAAACAGCAACGAGACAAATTAAAGCAATATCAGAAAAAGATTTCTCTACAGCTGGAGCGAGAGAGGACTGTTGCTCGTCAACTACTAAAAAATGGCAAGAAAGAGTAAGTCACTTCTGGATAGAGTTGGAGGTTACAGTTATTTATTTATATTTATTTCTACCCCACCTTTATTATTTTTACGAATAATTTAAGGTGGCAAACATATCCAAACATACCTTTTCCCTCCTATTTTCCCTACAATGACAACCCTGTGAGGTGGGTTGGGAGGATGAGTGATTAGCCTGAAGGCACCCAGCCAGCTTTCATGGCTAAGGCAGGACTTAAACTCTCAGTCTCCCACTTCTAGCCTGATGCCTTAGCCACTTAGACCAGGGTGTCAAACTGGAGGCCCGCTGGCCAGATGCGTCATGCACAGGTCACGCCCACCCCAGCTCCGCGGATGAGGAAAACGTCACATGACACCACAAGTTTGATAGCAGTGACTTAAACCAAACTGGTTCTGTGTATATTTACTGTCAGATTTCAATACGGCCTTAGCCAAATGATTCCCACTGGTCTTTCACCTGAAACGTGTCCTATGCTTTCTAGTTCTCTGCTGTGTACAGTGGAGACCACTGTTTAAAAATATTCTGGTGTGTCTCAACAATCCTTTTGATTGCAGCATGTTCAGTGGATGCCCCTAAGTTCCAGAATTCCCTTGTCAGGTGGCCCATCTCATTTCCTTACCAACAAACTTCAAAAAGTTAATGAAAAACTTTATTTTTAAGAGAGATTGTATTGAATAATAGTTTTTATATTTGTAACCGTTTGGCTATTTCGGGATTGGCTGTTTGAGGGAGGAGATGATTATAGCTTTGTGTTCTTCCGCTATTTTCTAAGGATTTATATTTCTATGTTTTATTTTTTTACAGTAACTGTAAATAATTTAAATACATTAAAAATACCTGGAAACAGTTTGACAGCCAGTGCGATTTAATCACTGCAGTGTGTTGACATAATAGCCGCACATTTTAAAAGCATTTTAAAGGGTTAAAAAGATTTATAGGGAATACATATATCAGTTTCGTTGACTATAATGGTGAAAGATAAGGCTTGCTTGTCAAGAGGCAATATGCCAGGCTAGTTCCCTAACTGACCTGTATGCTTTTCCAGGATATTTAATTAACATGTCAAGTTATCAAATTCTGAAATAATTTTTTTTTCTATTGAGCTTGGACAAAAATGGCTTGGTATAATATTTTTTTCTAGACTTACTTTTTCATCCACTCCCTTTTTTCTCCTTCTAGGAAAGCCAAACTTCTGCTAAAGAAGAAGCGTTACCAAGAGCAATTGTTAGACAAAACTGAAAACCAAATTAGCAATTTAGAGCGCATGGTATGTGGGATTGGGTTTCTGATTGCATCTGGTCACTTGATTTTCAGGATTTCGGAAGTGTGGTTTACGTGTAAGCTTCTGTGTTTAGTTTAATTCACTTTTAATATAAGAGGATGTCTTTAACTCAGGATTCACATTGACTTTTATGATGGAATGCTGTGATTTAAGCTTCCTTTAGAGTACTGCATATACTCACAGATAAGCTGACCCTCAAAATTTAGTCCAAATACCATGAAAAATATGTCACCCTCAGATAAGCCAACCCTTGACTTTTTTAACCAAGATACTGATGTTTGTGGTTGTGGTGGTCTTTAAAAAATCTGAGCTGTAATCCATAGGTAAGCCAAACACAATTTTGGGGTGTGTTTTGATACCTAAAATTCTCAGCTTATCCGCAAGTATATATGATACCCCTGCTGTTAGCCCAATTATATATCGCGTGTCTTGAGAATAGAATGATAGCT
>JANHGC010010244.1:143334-156002 GCA_027560395.1 Boaedon fuliginosus | reverse complement strand
GCTTTTTTTTTTTTTGCTCCTTCCTCTCTTCTGTTTCTTTCCTTTCTTTCTTTCTCCCCTTGATTGAAAAGACATCTTTCTTCAGAAATAAATACATAAATTCCGCGGCGATTGCTTGTAGAAAACTCCCGAGGGGGAACCTTCAGTGGGGGCTTTCGAACTAGGAAGTGTCATTTGTAAATCCTTCAGTCTGGAAGGGGTAGAAATCCCAGCCCGAGTAGCCAGCTTCAGCCCTTCCTTGAGTATCGTTTTGTATTTTCGGTCATCCTCATCGTCTGAACGCGCCCAGGTTTAATCTGGCAAAGGAGGCCTTGGTGTAAGGGAGACGATCCCCCCCCCCTCAAAAATAAAAAAGGGAAAATGGCAAATTTGCTTCTGCAAAATCAGTTGAAATTCTTCCTGAGTCCGCCAGTAATATAGACGTGTGGATGGTTGGCTCTGAAGTGAGGAAGCCTTGTTTTCAGAAGAGAGGTAGAGATCTAGCTGAAATATTAAATTGTTTTTTATATTTTTAATTCCTCGCTGCTCTAACTCTGTCGGTGATCCCCTCCGAACAAAGATTGTGATTCCAAATTGAGAGGAAACATTGAGAAAAGATTATCTGGAGTCCACTCTGAAAAATTCTGCTGTTAACGTTACGAAAAGCAGTTGAGTGCTCTATAAAACAGGTTCTGTTGCTTTTGCAGATTTTTTATTTAAGCAGCTGGGGAAAAAATTGGAAATAGGTGAAAACTTGTTTTTTGGAGGAGTGAGAAGGAAAACCTAAAAGTGACTCATAAACTCTGATGAGAAAAAAAATAAATAAATCTCTCCCTCTGTGGATCACTTCTGGTTTCTACAGGACCAACTTAAAGCAGTGTGCCAATTATCCCGTTTCCTTTTCTTAAACAATATTCCATAAATTTCAAGATTACTTTCCATATAAAGTTATTTCTCAATAATATACCCCAAAGGATGGGACCATTTCATTTAGCCGCCTCGAGTTCCCCCTGACTGGGGAAGTGAGGCGGGGTATATATGTAATTAATTAATTAAATTAATTAATTAATTAATTAATTTTCTGCTGACAAAATAGGCTGAGCTGAATTTTTGCCCACAAAAGAAAAACTTTTTCACCGATTGTTCAATTCTGAACTACAGTTGCAGAAAATTTTCTAAGACTTAACTTGGGCAGCAAAAGTTCATTGCTATTAAAACTGTGTCATTTTACCTCCGTCAGTAGAAGTATTAGTTTAACGGTGTGGGTGTTTACTTTTTATATACATAAAGGAAAATTCATGTTGTTTTGAAAAGAGCCTTGAGTTGGGAGGAAGCTGTATGGTTGATTCCATTCTCCTCTCCTTTGGCCTCTGGATGCCAAGGGTTTTGCTAGCTCTTATTCTCCCTCCTTGTTTCGAACAGGAGAAAACTCACCATATCGCACTTAGATGTCCTGGCACATGATTGAAACTCCTCTGCTTTCTCTATATCCTGAAATTGTCTTCCTCCAATCCTACCAGTACAAATGTGTCTTGATTTTTTTAAATCTGTTACATAATCACCAGGCTATTCCTGTAAGAAAACAGGAATGTAGAAACTCTGTAGAAACATAAACAAAAGTTAATAATCCTAACTATTCATGTCATGAAAAGCCAAATTAATGAAAATAGTCCTTGGGATTAATGTTTTTCAGTAAATGAGAGCGAAGCAAAATGTATCCTATTACATTTTGGTTTTCTTTAGAGAATTGCAACTTAAACTTTTCATGAATGTTTGCAAAAATTAGTATAAGTACTAATCTTCAGATACTGTCAAGAGACCGTTTCTGGCTTATTAGAAAAATTAAGACGCATGGCTAATGTTTATGGGGTGTCTAATTTTACTGCTAATATGTTTTTCTTAGGGATCTTAATGGAAATAATATCACAAGGATCACAAGAACGGATTTTGCTGGTCTAAGACACCTTCGTGTTCTGTAAGTTTTTCTTGAATTTTATTGCTAAACTTCAGTTCTATGCAAAATACTTCCCCCCCCAATGAATAGGACTCTTTTAAAAAATTAATTAACGTTCCAAACAACAGCAGCTATATTGTAAAAGAAAAAGCAGTTGTAAGAGTACTTAAATGTTTGGAAGACTGCCATAATAGAAGTCTGGATTGTAACCACTTGTGATTTTATATTACTCCTTGTAGTTAAAAATATTGCAAAATATGTGAAATTTAAAAAATGAATGTGCTTTAGAAATCCACATGGAACAGAACATTTTGCAAAACCAACAAATCAGAAAGTATTTTTTTAAAAAATACGCTGAGCATTTGGGATAACTTTAGTAAATAAATTAAACATGATGAAATTCAGCAAAAAGTAGCAATAGATTATTTTCTGGTCCAAATTCAATTTGTAACTAGTTATTGGGCTCTTGAAGAACTCCTGCTTTAGGTGACACATTGGGGGAGGGGGAGGGTTGTGTATGTGTTGGGATTGTGTCTGTGTATGTGATTTGCAGTGAAGAGTAATTCTCACTAGTAACAGAAAATTGCTGTGCGCTAGGGCTTAACTGTAACTGATTTGTCCAATTTTGATCCATTCTTCTGTGAATGAAAAGTTTCAAGCTTTGGAGAGACATTGTTACTGTGACTCTTCCTGTTGTAAAATAAAACATTCTTTGTGTTTTTACAATGTACTTGCATTAAAGAGGAGCTTCATAGATTTGGTACATATTTCTACATTTTGTCGTTAAACAGTAGCTTTGCCTTTTTGTAGTTAAGACATATATTTTCCTCACCTCTGACCCCTGAACTTCTTAAACAGGCTTAAAGTCTCTCTCTCTCCCCCCCTCTTTCTTTTTTTTTAAGAATGGAGAGTTTAGTTTCTCTCTAAGTGACACTGCAATATCATGTGACAGGCTTAACACATTAAATTGGATGGAAAGTTAAGAACAGAGTGAGAATTGCAGAGTTAATAAGGAGAGGTGACTGTAAGAGTATCCACTGCCAAGTATTGTAATAATTGGTGCTAATCACTGTTTGATTACTGGAGTTTCAAAGCATTTTATTCTGCATTTCAGTCAACTCATGGAAAACAAGATTACTACAATTGAGAGAGGAGCATTTCAAGACTTAAAAGAGTTGGAGAGATTGTAAGTTTTTTTTAAAAAAAAATAATTTTTAATATAGAAAGCAAGTTGATGCTTCTTTCCCTTCCTTCTTTCCCTTTTGTGCTTCTCTAGTTAATCCACATGGATTATTTATTGAAGAAAGCAGTGCAGTGTAATGTTTGCGTGCCAGCAAGTATGGCTGTAAATGTGAATTCCATTCTTTGAAAGAAAAATATGTATTTGTTTGGGAGACTTGGGGGTTTGACTTGCAAACAATCAAAAGGCATGGAAACAATTTTTCTGCAGGAATTCCTTGTGTTAAATGGCATCATCTAACCATAGTATATGTTGATATCTCCTGTTGGTTTATTTGGGTCAGAAGCCTCACAGTTAAAATATGGCATACTGCAGGACGTAGAACATAAAATACAAAATTAAAATATGAACAGATCTTGCCCAGAAACTAGCAATCTTAATTGTGTTCTGCCATGAGGTCCCCACGTGTAGACTGATTGGGACACAAAGGACAGGTATATACATACGTGTTGTTATCTGCATATCAGCACAACTGCAGAGGGCAGAAGCCACTGGGCAGCCTCATTTGTTCAGAGTGTCTCTGGATCTTGTTGTATCTGTGCGCAGTGTATTCAACAATGCCCATACTGCCCAGCTTTCGCCAGACCTGAGTGCCAGCTTCTTTGTTGGTTCCATAAAGTGTTAGTTCTTTGTAGCTTTGTCTTAAACCAGGTAAACAATTGGAAGAATTGAGGGGTCCTTGTTGCTCTCTGAGCTTGCTCATTTTCTTGCAGACGTCTCATTACCCAACATAGGTAACATCATCAGTGCTAGTGGACGGATGATGGATAGGATAAAGAAGCAATGATGGATAAAAGTAGGACTAGCACTGATGATATTACCTAGTTTGGGTAATGAGACGTCTGCAAGAAAACAAGCAAGTTCAGGAAGCACCAAGAATGCCTCATGTCAACCCTGAGCTACAAAATATTCTCCTTTATTAGTTGAAGAGTTGGAAGTAAGAACTTGTGAAGGAAGGTGGTGTGATAAATTCAACGATTGTGTAAAAGACCAAAAAGGGATCAACTTCAAGTAAACAAAATTGGCATTGAATTGGATATAAACAAAATAAAAGATGTTTAGTTTAAGTAATTAGTTGGTGGTAGAACACAGAGATTTATACCATTCCTTTAAGTGTTTACTTGTACATTCCTTAGCTAACTTCTCTGAAAGTTGCACTTTAGTGGTGTGGATATTGATTTTGGTAGCGCTTAAGCTTTAGGATTTAACGTTGAGAAAGTATTTCCATATGTGTCCATAGCTGTGTGCTTTGCTTACATTCCCACCTTTTTAAAACAACACTTTATTAGTTCTGCAAACATTGTTTTGTCTTTGTTTTTGTTATTTTAAAAATAACTGTGTATGGGTGCAGTTTTTTCCTCTGTCCAACTTTTCTCATGTTAGAAGGGTCTTTTAGGGGTTATTACTCAAAAGACAGAGTGCATTAGGTCACCCTTTGAGGAAGAGTTAAAATCGTGAAAAACAGGTTGATTTTGTTCTAAGTTGCAAAGAAAGAAGAAGATATTTGAACTGAGATCAGTCCTTTGAGATTTATTATATGCCTTTATCTCTCTATATATAAAATCAGATGTGTGTGTGTGTGTGTGTGTGTGTGTGTGTGTGTGTATGTTTCAGCTTATCTCTCGAATGTCTTGACCAATTTAAACCAAACGTCATACACAGATTATTTACCCTCTGGAAACAAACACTGTGGGGGTAAGACACCCCTAACACCCGTTGGGGGGTCTGTGTGCCCTAAAACTAGTGGTGATGGCTAAAAACAGTGGTGATGGCTTCACAGTCAGCATCAGGCCCATAGAGCTACTACACCTAGAGGCTCTTTAAATTGCTTAGAGAGGGCTCCTTCATCTCAACAAGTGACTGATCTTTGTGCCAGAGAGCAGTGTCGGGCCCATAGAGCTATGGGCCCATAGAGCTACTACTTTCAGAGCATCAGGCCCAATATATAGGGGATCTGTGTGCCCTAAAAATAGTGCTGACGGCTAAAAACAGTGGTGATGGCTTCACAGTCAGCTTCAGGCCCATAGGGCTACTACTTCTAGAGGCTCCCTCTCACCTGCGACATTGCATGAGAGAGCAGCATCAGGTCCATAGAGCTAAGGGCCCATAGAGATATTGCATCTAGAGTGTCAGGCCCAAAATATAGGGTATGTGTGTGCCCTAAAATTAGTGGTGATGGCTAAAAATAGTGATGATGGCTTCACAGTCAGCGTTAGGCCCATAGAGCTACATTTACAGGCTCCCTCTCACCTGTGACGTTGTGCCAGAGAGCAGCATCAGCCCATAGAGCTACTACATCTACATCTTCACGGTGTGAAGGCCCGATATATACAAATGGATCTGGATTCAACTGCGGGCTCCCTCTGCTAAGGGGGATTGGTTCATAAAAAAAAACACCCTAGCCCCTCAGCTTCAACCAAAAAAGGTCTTTCCTTAACAGGAAAGGGAGAAGGTGAAAGCGTTTTTATCCCACGGATACCACTCATTCCGACAGATCTTCCTTTTAACTTTACAAGACTGCAATTTCCAGTATGACTTGCATTCTCCATCACGATCAACAAGTCACAGGGTCAGTCTAAGTATTTCGGAGTCGATTTGACATCACCATGTTTCCACCGCAAACAACTTTACGTTGCTTGCTCAAGGATGGGTTCACCCATGAATTTATTTATTCTTGCTCCTGGAGGTGAAACTAAAAATGTTGTTGCTCCTGGAGGTGAAACTAAAAATATTCTTGCTCCTGGAGGTGAAACTAAAAATGTTTTGCGTGTTAAATTAATATCATATTAATAAGTCACAATCTGCAAACTGTTGTCTAAAACAGGGCTAAAACTCATGGTTTCTCAGTTCCTAGCTTGATGCCTTAACCACTATACTAAATCTGCTCTCAAGGAAATTATCTTTAATTTGTTTTTCAAAATGTCACATCCCCACACAATATTAGAATACAGCAGACACCTAGCTGAAAACTGAGGGAAGTGACCACATGGAATTCACAACTTGGAGGTTGTGTAGCTCTATTTTGAATGCTCAAAACAAATAACTTTCTTATTTGTTGGTTGGCATCCATACAAAACTTTAACACAAACATTTTCTTGAGTGTGTTATTTAATAAGTCCTTTCAAACTCTTACAAGATTTTGATCTCATAATGCCAAGTAACAAATTAACATTGCATGTCATGAAATGTATTCCAAAATATTGTTCTAAGATATTTAACATTTTATTTTTTACCCTCTTTTGATGTCATGGATGTTTGTTGTACGAGGGGCTAAGACTCAGTTGTTTCAGAAGGGGAAAATACTTTGGCATAGAAATTCATTCAGGACATAATTCTTGAAACTGCCTAGCTAACAGCAAGTAAAGAGTAAAATGTGATTTTTTGTTTTGTTTTGACAATTTCCATGTTCATCTAGCAGAAGCTTCTGAGAGTAGATTCTCCTTTTTAAGGTATGATGTTCAAAGTTTCTAAGAAGCTTTTTGGTAGTTAACGTAATCTAAGAATCATTCAAGGTGTTTTGTAAACCTAACTGTACAGCTGAAGATTTTTTTGATCTGTTCATTTGATTAATACTGCGTACAAAAGTACCTGGCTAGGATGTTTTGCAGTTTTGACAATAGATTTCTATTTGTTTCAGGGAAGAGGGTTTTAAGATAAGGTTCAGTTTCTGGCAGGTTGCTCCTGTGGTTCTCAGGCAGCCTGTATTGTTTTCATATTACGTTTTCCTAATGCAAAGGGCTTAAGCATTAAAAGAAAGTGTACTATTGTAACAACATAACAAAACAGCCAATTCCGTCTTTTACATCAATCAATATGGTAACTGCTTTTTATACTACATGGAAGGGACCAGCTCACATGTTGAAATGCTATGATGGACAGGCATAAATATTGCATGGAGAATCTGAAAGAAAAGATTATCTTGAGGGCAAAAAATGGGTTGTCCTATAATTGGTTTATGAAATGACATGGGAGTGAACACTTTTGTTATCTTAACGTAGCCAGGAATCTAACCATAGTTGTGCAACTCAGATTTCCACTTTTTCAATAATCATTCCATGTTGAAAAACAATGTGTTTAGGAGTTGCTACAGTAGTTGAGTTTGTGAAGGCTGCTTGTGCACAAGGTGTGATTGTGATTATTAGCTTGAATGGTTTTAATGGAACTTGGATAAATTCAAGACAGGTCTAGCAGATCTTTCCCACCGAAATCTGATAAGTCTTACAATTCTTTCTCACCTTTAGATACTTCTTAGAAAGGGAGGAAAGTAACAGGCTAGTTTAATAACATCAGTGCAGAATTAGAACAGAAGATTATCTCCCCCTGTCAGTTATTCTGTATATACAGTGTATACCACAATATTCTGTGTACAGATACACACACACGTACAGCAAATGCGACCTTTTGAAGAAAACAGAAAGGTTATACATATATGAACAACTAACTTTTTATATGTACAACTAACTTTCCAGAAATAATAGGAGGTACCTGGAAGAAAAGCACATTAAGAGTTCACTTCCTACTCAGAGGTTGGGAACGTAGCTTTCCCAAGGAAAAGGCAGCTTTGTTTATTTTGTTAGTTTAATCTCTTTAGTTGGAGCTAGCTATTTTGCTATGGAAGGAAAACATGGTTTTCTCAGGGCCTAATTTGATACATTTCCTTCTTTCTTTGTGGTGGACCGTGGCTAATAGTTTGGTGTTAAATTGAATTGAACGTCCTGATAATTAAGACCAAAATGCAGCCTGTTGCATTAGCCATGTTTTGATATGAGTAACTCCTTTGATCAGCCTATTTCACAGGGCAATAAACATTAGATGTTCGTGGGGAAAAGGACTAACTCCTATCTTTTTATGCTGTTCTATGCTCAGTGGAAGAAAGGTAAGCGGAACATCCAAGCTCCGGGCCACCTTATGGTGTCATTTCCTGCTCAGCTTCATTTTCAATTCTTTCCCTAGAATCTAAATTATAGAGCAATTGTGTTACATGGTGGTTTTTTTTTTTTTTACTTTAAAGGCGTTTTGGAAAGTACTAGCATATTTGAAAAAAAGAAAAGAAAAAATATTGAAAAAGTTCTTGCTAGAAAAATTGAATGAAGTACTTAAAACATGGACTTTCCCATTGTGACATTGTCTTTAATCCTGATACTTGGTAGACACAACAGACCACGAATGACCACAAACACATCCGTATTCAATATAATCCACCCAAGCATAGGAGGAAACACTCATGAAAAAGAGAAATATATCCAAGTTTAACCATTTATTTGGAAGGGGGTGTAGCTGTTTATCTAAAGGAAACCAAGTCTACTTCTCCGTTCTGGATACTTCATAAAAGTAGCCAACGACACAGAAAAGGACCTTGCAGCTTCCTTCTGCCAGGAATATTCCTTGACTTCCCTAGGTGGCCTTTAGGTGGTCTCCCAACCATCGCTCCATGCTCTTCGCTCCATACCTCAGCCAAGTCCAGCTAAACAGGCTGTCTCATGGTGCACGGTAACTGAGATAGCCATCAACAACTGACATGGGTGATCGGAAGACTGCCTCTTCTCACAGCTACTACGAGAGATCTCATAGAGTGATGGCAAGCTCTAAGGGGACAGGGAATATTGAAGGTGGAGAGATGGTCTCTGTCCCTGCTAATGCAGAACCGTGGCATTTTGATCTTCTGAATACTGGCCTCTCCTGAAGATATGGGCAAGTCCCATAGAGCCCTGTGTGAGTGAGATCCACACTGAACAAGAGGAGGGGGTCTAGCTATTTTCCAAGGCACTTGAAGGCCAGACAAGGAATAATGGATGGAAACTGAACAAGGAGAGATTCAACCTGGAAATAAGGAGAATTTTTATGACAGTGAGAACAATCAACCCATGGAACAGAAGTGCTTCATCACTGGAGGCTTTCAAGAAGAGCTTCATCACTGGAGGCTTTCAAGAAGAGACTGGACAGCCATCTGTCAGAAATGGTGTAGGGTCTCCTGTTTGAGCAGAGGGTTGGACTAGATGACCTACAAGGTTCCTTCCAACTCTGTTAATCTGTATCTGTATCTGAACAGAAGAACAAAGGTTTGGCACACAAGATGCTGTCTGCTAATATAATTGAGACTGTAAGATATGGATTGACATGATTGCTCTGCATTTAGCTCATTGTTTGACTTGTGTACACCCAGGATGTCTTTCCTTGTGTTTCAATTTTCAGAAGGTTGAGTCACTGTTGATAGTTGGTCCATGTGAGCTTTGCTACCTTCTGTCCTTCCCTCCCCAAACTTTTCTCCTACACGCAGAGAGAGGTGGGGGAGAGAGAGAGAGAGAGGGAGACAGACAGACAGAAAGTCCCTCATTGTTATTGTTAAGATAAACAAAGGATGCACTGAGAATTTCCCCCCTTCCCCCATATTTAAGAGGGTCCACTGCTTGCAAGGATGTGAGCGCGATGTAGCCCCATCCCTTTGTGAGTATTGGATGGCTGTCTGGTTGCTATGGAGAGAGAAAAGGCATAGGAATACACAGCGGGCAACAGTTTCAGCATCACAAAGCTGCCTGGGTGTTCATTTGGGTACTTGGGAGAGGGTACCATCTGTTAAATGCGTGTTGTGTTGGTCTCAGAGCTGGCATGCGTACCCACGTAGGTAATTGAGAGAATGTTTCTTGGTTTACTACGTGGCATTGCTGGAAATAAGCGGGCTGGCTCCTCCTGGAGCGCCATTCCCACCTTTGGTTCTGCAAGGAATCCGTGACATTTTGGGCCTTGTTAGTAGCTTTGGCCTTTTAGAACAGTGTTTGTTCTCCTCTTTGTTTTTTATGTGTGGGTTTTCAAGTCAGTTTTTAACTGACTCCACGAGCAACACTTTTGGGGGGGGCAACCCTTTGGGCTGTGGGTTTGCCATCGACTTCTTCCTGAGGCTGAGAGAGAGCGACTGGCCCAAAGTCACCCAAGCGGGCTTCATGGTTTAAGGCAGGGTTAGAACTCGTGGTCACTCAGTGTGCGGCCCGAGGCCTTTAAACCACTACACAAAACGGGATCTCTTGGTAACTCTATTTATTTATTTATTTATTTGTTTAGATTTATACCCCGCCTCATTTCCCCGGTCGAGGGGAACTCGAGGCGGCTCCAACTCTAGAATTGGAGGTTACCAACGTTGAGGAAATGTTGTGGCCGTAAGATTGCAGTGAATGAAATCAAGTATTTGTTTTTCCTGTGCCTTGTTTATTGCAACATAAATGCTTCATAAATGGAACTGACACCACTCCTACATGAGTGTAGGAAGTGAAAAGATTAAAGATACTTGAGTGCTTGCCTGACACATTTGGGGAGTCAAAGAAGTGTCATGGCACACATAAGACAGTGGGCTCACTCTCCAGGAAACCCACTTGCTTTCTGGTGTCCTTGTGATTCTGGATCAAGCTAGGAGGAGCATTTTTCCTTGCCAGCAATTCTTCATGCTGGATTATGGGATGACATGAGGGAAGAAATTTTGATAAGACCCCCGTCGGATTTTCCCTCATTGGCTCCTCGTTCTCTTTGATTTTTTTAAATTTCACATTGACAGAATTAGATCAGCTTTGGTAGTTATCATTGTTGCACCCCCACACACTCACACTGATACCACATGATGCTATTTCCTTGATGCAAGGTCTGCTCTATGAACCTTATTTTTTTTTTACCAGAATGTGCTAGAGATTGTTTCTCTTTTCGTAAATCAATTTAAATAATGCTGTAACATGTGAATTGACCAAGGATATGCATGTAAAATTGAAGGCTGTGTTGTCGTGTCATGTTTGCCAGTGTCCTGTTTGCAAAATAGAAGATGAAGAACAAGCTCTGTGGGTTACATCAGCCCTCCTCTCCCTTGGGTCCTATTAAGGGAGTTGATTTGATGTGAGCCTAGTGGGGGTTTTGTAGTCCTACCGGAAGAACTGCTCAGTCTATATTTGCTACACTAGCAAATGTGTTGCTTAGATCATGAACTGCTATATTGAATTAAGAATGGAACATTTATTTACTTATTTATTTATTTTTATTTGATTTATACCCCGCCTCATTTCCCCGGTCAAGTTCCCAGATGACATTGAGTTGCCAGATGACATTTCTTGGCCGATGGCATCCAGAGGAGGCCCACCCTATGTGACGACACGGGGCACTGGGAGGTAAATGGTTGCAGAAGGTGGTCTTGAAGGTAACCCAGTCCAATGCCATGGAGGGCTTTAAAGGTAATAACCAGCACCTTGAATTGGACCCAGAAGCCTACTGGGAGCCAGTGTGAGTAGTATGGGAATATTGAGGAATCCCCATGACTAGTCCCATGATTTTATATTGTACTGATGCATTCTGGACCAGTTGAAGCTTCCAAATACTTTTCAAGGGCAGCCCCAATTAATGTATGTATTTGGTTGATAAATACATCAGTTGTCCCATCCGCAAGGGCTGGTGATCAGCTCAGTGTCTATCTACATAATGATTATACATTTGTGTTGCTATTCATAATCCTTGATATACAGTCTCCCATATGTCCAGTAAGCGATCGGCCCATTCCTGAGGAGTATATGTTTCTGGGTTAAGGAACCCAATTTTGCAATAGCGGGGAAATCCTGACATTTAACTATCTGAAAGGGGTTATAACCGGTGCTGCTATATACTGTGTTATTGTATGCAATTTCCGCAAATGGAAGGAGATCCACCCAGTCATCCTGTCGATGGGGCACATAGCTTCTAATATACCTCTCCACTATGGTATTTGCACGTTTGGCCGCTCCTTTGGTACATGGATAGTAACCAGAACTTAGTCCTTGGGACGATCCTATCAACCAGATGAATGCCCACCAAAAACATGCTTGTAAATTGTATCCCCCGATTAGATTTTATGCATCTGGGCACTCCGTGGAGACAGTAAATGTGGTGGATGAACATTCAGATTAGTCTATAAGCTGTTGGCAGGATTTTACAGGGGCTGGAATGAGCCTGCTTTGAAAACAAGTCAACTACTGACCAAATCACTCAACTATTTGGGAGTTCTGCAATAAAGTCCATCCCAATCTCCTCCCACAGTCTCGTAGGTTGAGCCATGGTTTGGTGGAGACCAGGAGGCTTCCTAGTTCTATCTTTGGTTGTAGTGCAATTGCCACTAGAATTGTCAACAAACCATATGAAGGGTCTTTATATAAAGAAAATGCTTGTTTTTCATCATGAAACCATTGTAGAATGGTCTTTCTCACTGCCTCTGGGACATATATCTTGTCCCCTGTTTCTATGTTATTATTGTTTACTGAGTATGTAACAATTATTACAAAAACTGACCAGGAAGCAATGGATATAATTTCTAGGTTACAGGAAGCATTTACAATTAAGAATTTGGGAAAAATAAGACACTGTTTAGGAGGTCACATCACTCGGGCTTTGATCGCACTAGTAGATGATCTTTGGCAATCCCGGGATGGGGGATCTTCCTCCATTCTGGTGCTTCTTGACCTCTCAGCGGCGTTCGATACCATCGATCATGGTATC
>JANHGC010010244.1:118245-133902 GCA_027560395.1 Boaedon fuliginosus | reverse complement strand
AAATAAATAAATAAATAAATAAATAAATAAATAAATAAATAAATAAATAAATAAATAAATAAATAAATAATGACTGAGCTACTATGGATAGTGAAGTACAGCTAGTGCTTGACATACGACCACAATTGAGCCCAAAATTTATGTTGCTAAGTGAGACAGTTGTTAAGTGAATGTTGCCCCATTTGATGACCTTTCTCAGCATTTTAATTAAAATGCAGACTATAGTAACTCTGGAGTAAAGTAATAGATTTCCTGGCCAGGAGGAAGGAAACACGTGACTAAATTTTGGCAATGTACACACACTCTCAGTTTGTATTGCAATTTTGTGTGGAAATGTAATGATTCAATAATGTTGAAAACTTGTGAAAATTTTGGATTCTCACCGAAAAGTTGCCATCTTCTCATACGTATGATTAAATTAAGTACAGAATGTTTTCAGAGTTAACCCCAATTCATATGTTTTTCCAAATACACCGTCCACAGTCTCACCATTTTTGAATCTTCTCACCCACCAATATTTTTCCCTTTTAGCTTTTTTTTTAAATAGGGGAAAGCACTAAATATACAGTATGTAGTATTTATTTTAGTTTGTATCATACCACCATCATATCATTCCCACACACATTTCTAAAATACCTCTCAAGTTTTCCTTCCCTTTGGTTTCCTTTAAGGTTTCATGTTTTTTAATTCCGCTCTCTTATTTAGTCGTCTTTATCCAGTTCCAAATCAATTTTTATTTCTACCAAAATTGGGCCTCTGTTTTTCTCTGCTTCTTTTAACCTTTGATGTTCCTTCTTCTCTCTGAGTACATTCTTTGTGCCTCTATATGCATATGATACATATTAGATTTCTTTCATCACCTTTTTAGGCTGCATGCTTTTATATGTATCTTTCCTTTTCCAGATTACCCTCTTTTTTTTCATACTTTCCATTAGTGTAACTCTGTACTCTCTACTATAGTCCTTGTCTTCTTCCTCCAAACAGCTTCTGGTTTCTCTTTTGTTACGCCCACTTTCCATTTATTCCGTTTGGAGAGAAACCACCCTCTAGTATTTTGTCTTACTGGAGTTACTTACTGACTTATTTTCTCTTCCTGCAGTTCGTTCAGTTCAGTTTCCCTCCCCCTCCCCCTTCTTTGCTTGTTTGTGTTTTTCTACATCTACTTTTCCTCAAGGAGATTCCATTAATCCATTAATAGTTCCATTAATTCTATCACTTTTTCTGGACCTTAAAAAAGCAAGAGAAAAAAGTAAGACAGGAAGAAAATTGGCTCGTTTGAGCTGTGGTGCCGGAGAAGGCTTCCCCGAATCCCTTGCACAGCAGAGGGGACTAGCGAGCAAGTATTGGCACGCATAACACCCGATGTGTCGCTGGAACATCACAACATCACTTACGTTGGCATGCCATGCAGGGAAATTCACGGGAGAAGGCAACTGTGTTGGGAAGAGTTGGTGGGTAAAGAAAACCAGGCCCTCAAATGAACACGGTGTGACTGGACACTCTCAAAGCTGACACCAGCCAGAGCACAGTACATCTCAAAAAAGCCATTCAAGATTGGAAGATATGGAGAGACCGCCTGGGCCACAGAATCGCCAAGAGTCGGACACGACTGAATGGATAACCTCCTCATCATCATCACCGCCTATCTTTCATCATAAACAATCAAATCACTGTATCAGTTCCTTTATCATGTGTACTGCAGGTTCCAATAGACTTATACTTAAGCCACGTATTTCAAACAAATATTTTTCTAAGCAGATGCTCATCATATTCTCATTCAATCCTTCATGCTTAAAATCCCCCCGCATACATGATTTCCCCACGGTACAGTATCACTGTTGTAGAGCTGTGGTGGCGCAGCGGTTAGAATGCAGTATTGCAGGCTAATTCTGCCGACTGCCGGCAGTTTCATCCTCAAGCTTGACTTAGCCTTTCGTCCTTCCGAGATTGGTAAAATGGGGACCCAGACTGTTGGGGGCAATGTGCTGACTCTGTAAAACACTCAGAGAGGGATGTAAAGCACTGTGAAGCAGTATGTAAGTCTAAGTGCTAAGTGCCAATGCTTTGTAGAAGGTCTTCTTAGGCAGCTATTACTAACTTCTTGTTATGAACCGTCAAGGCTTTTTATCAAAACTTTCCATAAGATAGAGAATGGTGTAGACCTCATTGTAGTTTTGCTGTATGGTGAATTTCCTGCCTATAACAGGGGCAGTTCTAGTTTGGGCACATTTTCACCAGTATGACGTTCACAAAATGTGGTTGGCCACAGTCCATTATCTACATATTGGCATGGTTGTAATTAAACTCTTTTCTTTTGATATTGTTGAATTATAAAATCTCTGTCTGCATTTAAGAATACTTTGTGGTATCAACATCCCTACAGAGATTTGGAAGGTCCATGTTTTCTTGCATTTGTTCCACCAAAACAAAACAGGATTGATATTGTGGTTGTATAATTTGTTTCTCTAATGGCTAATGTCCCTTCATTCCAGGCATTGCAACTGGAAACCTGGCCTCTTATTCCTCTGTATTTAGATAGTGGCATACGAAAAGCAGGATTTTAGTAAGCGCCTTATTATTATGACAATTTTTAACACCTATAAGAACACTGAAATTATAGAGGTCCCCGTTCCCCTGAAGAGTACCTATTAGTTTTAATATACTTTATGTTAGCAAGGTAGTGTAAAAAACTCCAGGGGCATTGTCAAAGATATTTCTGAAATAGAGTTGCTTCGATTGTTCAATTATTGAAGTGAGATTTGAATAAATGGAATGTTACCCAGGAGATAAAACTGACTCCATTGTTAGGGCCATGCATATGCATTGTAATGCTGTGTGCTGGGGAGGGAAATCAACTTGGTGTTCTTTCTGCATCCAATACTAAATTTGTGGACAATGATTTTTGGCAAAAATAAATAAATAAGTAAATAAGTAAGTAAGTAAGTAAACAAACAAACAAACAAACAAACAAACTAGGCACTTCCTCTGTTGCAGCTCACTCTTCTATTATGTCTTTACTGTTTAATGTCTTTGGTATATATTCCTGCCCTCTCAATCCGTTTTTCAGCATTACATGAACAATGGGAGCTCAGCTCATTTTATACTTCCGTAATTGATTCAGATAAAAACAGGTTTCTGTATGTGAAGGTTGGCCTTTGATAATTTCAAATAACCAAATAACCTAGAGGATAATGTACTGCTGTGAAATCAGATATTTGTGAGTTTTACCACCCATGACAATGGCATTGTATTGTCTTTATGCTCATGTCTTAGTCTGACCATTGGATTATTGTCTCCATTGTGTTTGGTATAATATCAAGGTTAATATAGTTACACTCCTCCCTCTTGCTTAATTCAGTCTTATAAAATGTGAGCAAGTGCTAATACTTGGGATTACATGATGCCAATAAGGAGGGTAGAATGTCCCTATTTCTCCATCCTTATTGCATCTGCCAGTAGCCATCCAGTGGCCTTATTTAGGGCGATCTGTTCCCAGAGAATTATTGTGTGATGAGGACTACTCATGCAATCGGGCAGATGAGGTCGCTCAGATCTTTTCTGATTGGACAGGTCAAAGAGAGGCATCTGGGGGTTTTGTGAGCTTATCTGGACTGAGGTTGAACCTGTGACTCCTGAGCAAGGGTCTGCAAGCTGTGAATTCATTAATTAATGAATGCCAGTGGCTTGATCCAATGTCTGGAGGCTCTTCAGATTGGGCATGGTGAGTGTGGAGATAAGACTCAGGTTCAGCAGAAGTTGTGGGTGCTCCATCACAGCCATTTGATTGAAATGGTATAAGATTCCTGCCTGAGCAGAGGGTTGGACTAGAAGACCTCCAAGGCCCCTTCCAACTCTGTCATTCTGTCATAAATTATAGTTCACAAACTCAACTGTTGAAAAGACTATTTATAAACTTTGAAGCAACCTGGAATTAAGGAGAAACTTCCTAACTGTGAGAACAATTAAGCTTGCCTTCAAAAGTGAGAACAATTAAGTGAGAACAATTAAGCTTACCTTTAAAAGTTCTGGGTGCTCCATCACTGAAGGCTTTTAAGAAGAGACTGGACAGCCACTTGTCTCAAATGGAATAGGGTCTCCTGCTTGACCAGGGGGTTGGACTAGAAGACCTTCAAGGTACCTCTCAGGTCTATTCTGATTAATAATCCCTTTGTCCCTATTGTTCCACAAGCTACATTGCTTCCTGGTTGACTGCCAGGTGCAATTTGAGGTTCTGGTTATCACCTATACAACTCTTCATGGCAGATGGTGTGATTATTCGTGTTGTTTCTGTGTTGTAGCCCCTTTCTCTGGAGCATCTTCCAGACCCTCATCCTACAAAATTTATACACAAAAAAATGGATTTGCTCCCAGGCTGATTATTTGTCAGGCCCCTATCAGTTTTTGTTTTTTGAGTGGGTGCGAGGATTAATGCATTGGGGTGATTTCTCTAGGGTTCTTGTTTTGTTAACTATGTCCACTACTAGAATGATTGTACAGATAGCCTGTTATCTCTAAATAAAAAAAAATTACTCTCCATAATTTTAGTTTTAGTACCTAGATTCTGTGGTTTTGCTTATTGTTTAGTTTTAGAATTGGGTTCAAATAATTTAGTTTGATTCAGATCAGCGATCTATTTGGAAAACTGAACAAATTCAGTGTTCGTAGCAAAGGGTTGGTATCATTTGGGGAAAGAGTCCCTAATTTGGTTCATTCTGAATTGTGAGTCTGATCTGACAATCCAGTAAAGAAAACCCACCTTCGGGATTTGTAAAAGTTGCTTTTGCAGTTTTGCAACAGCTTATAAGCCTTTCGAGGGTGCAAGATTATTTTTGTTTTAAAAGTATATCTGGGAATGTAACGTTCATTTTAGCTGTACTTTCTGCATAATGTGTAACCAAAGTGAAGTAAAGGATTAAAGCTGACAATTTCTTGAGACTATAAACAAGAAATAAAAATTACAACATTTGTTTCTTTCACTATGCTAACTTACCATTAATTACTGTTTTTTAAATGCAGGCTGTCACAATATTTACATCTTGTCAGGGATGTAAGTAGTTGTTTTGTTAAGCGGCGCTACAGTATATAAAAAGCTGGGTTTAAAACTTTGGCATATGAAACCAGACGCCGTCCATAAATTGGCCACAGAAGTCAGAGATGAAAAGAATTTTGCTGTGGGCAAACTTTTAGAAACAAAGAGATACAAAACATTCAACTTTTGAAAACTATTGATAATAACCTCTTAAGAGGGAGAACCAGTTTGCATATAAGATAAATACTAAATGCTATTTCACACATCTGTACCTTGCTTTCCCCAAGTAAATCTGGGGAGATTATAAAATGAGTTGGATAATATGTAAATGCATTTTACCTATGCCTGCGTTCTTTTAAGAATCCATGTCTAATGGAATGTATATTTTTTACGAGATGCTTTTCCTGAATGAATTGGCCATGAGAACTTGCTAATTATATCTGCTTTCCTTATGACAGTTGCCATTTTTTATTCAGAACTTTGATTCATAAACCGACTTGCTGTTGAATCAGGTATTCAGTCAGGATTGGGTTAGTTCCTTTTATTGATCCATACTGTGGACTTTTGCTCTACTTTCAGTCCTCTTTTTATTGAGCCATATTGTGAACTTTTATTGTGCTTGTCTTCATTTTGTATTTTATTTTTGCTTTATTGCTTGAGTACCATAGAAAGTGAATATACATTTAATTATAAAATCAACAAATATACTCTGTTTCTCAGAAACCACAACCCACCCCAATAATAAGCCCAATCCTATTTTTTGGGGGGTGGCCCTAATATTACCTCAAAAATAAGCCCCTACCTCAAAAATAAGCCCTGGGGTTTTAGCAGCCTTTATGTACCCGGGATGTCTGCAGGATCCCTGGCTTCAGAGTCCGACGGTGCGTTCTTCTCCTCCCTCAGAAAAAGTAAGACCCTCCTTGAAAATAAGCCCAAGTACTTATTTTCAAGTCTAAAAGAAAATAAGACTCGGTATTATTGTTGGAGAAACACGGTAGTAACACAGAATTAGTCAAACTCTTTGTAGAAGATGGACTGGTTTAAGATACGTCTTTAAAAAAAATTGAGAAGTGTATAAAGTATTTTGGAGCAAAAAAAGTTCTCTTCCTTGTTTAAAAACTTTTTTGTAGAGAGGCATTTCTACTAAAAGAACTTAATTTTAAAAGTCCAAGTTCCTATTCAAAAAATCAAATTACACCCAAAGAACACCAGACAACTGCAAAAAGTGTTCAAACATATTTTTAATCCTTATCCATTGCACAGGTAAAAGTGAAGCTAACTTTTATAGCTCTTGCAGCACTATACTCTTAGCTTAATTTCTATCACGGTACTTTCCAAAAGTTTGAATAAAATTGATATTGACCTTGGTTAGAAGTCCTTTAATATTGGAAAGAACACCTGATTTCATTAAGGGGGAATTGCAGAGAGGGAAATGTGACTAACACTCTTAAATGAAATAAATATATAAATAACTATTTCCTCTAATGTTTTATGCATAATTGATACTATGAAATAAAGACGAGTTGGTATATTTGAACACTGGGGATTTTCTTAATACCTAGGGCAATGATAGGAAAGATGAAATAATGACATGGGAGGTTGACTGCCTGCAATTTCTGGTCCACAGAGAATTATGCTAATGGCAACAAGCCAACCATTGTACCCAAGACAGAACGAAAAGATTGAAGTTAGTGCCGTTATTGCTCTCTTCACAACAGAGAAAAAGAGATGGGGTGGGAGAAAAAGGAGTGTTGCCATTTACAGCAACTTCCAGTTAATGAGCTTTTCCATTGTCCTAGTTCATCAATTCACATTTCAGAGGGACAATAACTCACCCATAAAAGTTACCAAAACATTCCTGTAGAACCCTTTGTACTGTGGGAGAGCTGCATTTAGATGAGCCAACAGCTAGAGGAACGAGATTACTGGCCAGAAGTGATAATGAATGACTTATTTTAAGAAAATATTTCTTTAAAAAAGAATTATAAATTTTATTATAAATAAAATATTGCTAAATAACCAGCGGAACACATTTGCAACCAAATTGCTAAGTCCGGAGCTCAAACCAACAGCCCAACTACCAACCCGAGCTACTAATATTCAAATATATTTTACAACTAGTATATTCCCATATGAATAATCCTCAAGTAAGGTATTCGTCATTGAATAATTCTAATGGGCTTATAATATGAATTGTCTTCTTCACAGGCAAAAGAAAAGACCATCCTGGTCATCACCAATCATAAACTGTCAAACATTTTGAATCAAGATTTTGGACTTATTAAATCGATTGTTTTCTTTGGCCACATGAAATAATTCAGATTGATGTTTGGATTATTTTAAAAGACGTTTCTTATCAAAGATATGGCATTAGTTTTATTTTTCCCTTTTACTTTAAGAATTTAAACTGGCCTGAGGGCTTTTCCTTGTTCTGGTGATAATTGCTATATAAACAGTGTGATAAGAATGTGTTTTGGGATTGATAAGAATTTAGAAGCAATTCAGTAACGGTTTTGCAATATCCTTCAGGCTTCCCTGGGTATAATCCATTTTTTGAAATGCATTTCCTAGTTTATTGCTAATAATGTACCTGAAATTTTAAAGCTGTGTGAGATTCATCCTTCAGAAGCAGGTACATACGTAATGATGGGTTTCTGCGATGTATCAATGTAGCCAAATAATGCTGCTTCTGCTTCACAAAGGAATAAATTTGAAACTTAAACCTAAATGGCGGGGGCTCCATTTTGAGGTTGTTTACTATTTCAGTCAATTTAGAAATTGAACCTAGAGACATTTGCTTGATTCAAAATGGTTATTCAGTATAATACAAGGATAGTCTGTAAGACTTGCAAACTTAATAAATGAGACCCGACATTTTTATTCAGCTCTAGTCAGTTCTAGGGTAAATTAAGTCAAGTATAACAGTGGGAACAGGTACTATTTTCACAGTAACTGATCCAGGCAAATTCAATGTGAAGACTTGTTGAGCTTTTGAAGATTTGGTTGATTATAATAGCATCCTGGGAAAAAACCCATAACTTTTGGGTGGGGGGGGGATGTTAATTGCTTTCTTCTTTCTCTGCTCACATTATTAAAAACAAATTCAGATTATTCTAAACATGGAACTGTAGGGGTTTTAAAGGCCCTGATCTATCAATGTTTGCCCCATTTTCTTTTCTAATGCTAAATAATTGCTGTGGAGCATACAACTTTATTGTGAGGGTGCCTAATAAAACCAACCAGGCTGTTTTTTGTGATACAGTATTAGGGAATGCAATATAAATCTTGACTAAAAGTGACACACCATAATTCAAGAAAGGAGTATTTGCAGCTTTCCAGAAACCGTACAACAGCCAAAAACATGACAATGAAGCGGAAACCTGCAGTTCAGGGAAGTTTGTGTTGCAACTTTATGCGTATTTGCACAAAAATAACCACATTTACATTCAGATGTGTTTAGGGCTGCCTCCTAACCTCATAGTTGTTTGTTAATACAGAGAGACTAGTAAAAGGTGCTAGATTATTAAAGGACATGTTAGAACTGTTGGCTTATTCAGAGAACTGGCAAATACCACCTCTGATTGGCCAATACTGGCAAATACCATCTCTGATTGGCCAATACTGGCAAATACCACCTCTGATTGGCTGACAGCATAGTCACGCCCACCAAGCCACGCCCACAGAACCTGTAGTAAAAAAAATTGAATGCCACCACTGCACTAAGCCAACCTGAGATGAATACTTGGATCCAAGCTCAATTTCGTTTCCATAAACCATTTCCTAAGACACTTTTCAAGTTTTGTCAGGTGGACTATTGTTTTGGGTGCCTGCTTTTCAAGCTGATAGCTCATCGTCTGAAAATGGAGCACCATTAATCTCTGCAGCAAGAACATGAGATTTCAAAGGTCTTGAACATTCATGGGGGATAGATACGGATCCATGGCGAACTTCAAATTTTAAAAAGTCAACTTTGATTTGATAAAGAAGAAGAAAGAAAAATGTTGCCAAATTAGAGCTTTAAAAGTGATTTAGGAGGCATCCGCAGATGGCATGAATTATATTTGTCATTGTTGGATGTATTCAATGTCTCATTTCATTTAGAAGGGAAATTTTCTTTTGAAAAGTCATTGTATTAAGTTTGGGCATGCTGCTTACTTCTTTCTGCCATCCAGGTGTATAATTCCTTCTCTTATGAAGCAGTAAAAAGGAAATCATCATAATATTCCTTTCAGCCCTTGTGAACAAACTGAGCCAACAGGCACACCTTTTATCACTTAATCACGTTTTCTTCCTAAAGGATGAAAACAAGTCTAAAGACATATTTATTTTATTTCCCAAATGTAAACTTTGCAACATGATTTGCATTGAGATTATTTCCACGTTAAATCTTTTTTCTACCTCACGTTAGATCCCCTCTACCTCCAAATGATAATAAAATAAGGGATGCTGTGGCTCAATGGCTAAGACGCTGAGCTTGTCGATCAGAAAGGTCGGCAGTTCGGCGGTTCGAATCCCTAGTGCCGCATAACAGAGTGAGGTCCCATTACTTGTACCAGCTTCTGCCAACCTAACAGTTTGAAAGCATGTAAAAATGCAAGTAGAAAAATAGGGACCACCTTTGGTGAGAAGGTAACAGTGTTCTGTGCGCATTTGGCATTTGGTTGTGCCGGCCACATGACCATGGAGACGTCTTCGGACAGCGCTGGCTCTTCGGCTTTCAAACAGAGATGAGCACCACACCCTAGAGTCGGGAACGACTAGCACGTAGGTGCGAGGGGAACCTTTTACCTTTTACCTTACCTCCAAATGAAGATTTGTGAAGCAGAATTAAAATGCAGGGTTTATTAGAATAGATCTCTCTTGTCTGATTTCCTGGCCTGGAGACTAGGCCTGAAGACTATAACATATAAAGAACGGTTGCAGGATTTGGGTATGGCTGGTCTAGAGAAAAGAAGGACTGGGTTGGGGGTGGGACATGATACCAGTCCTCCAGTATTTGAAGGGCTGCCTGAAAGAAGAGGGGGTCAACCTATTCTCCAAAGAACCAGAAGGAGGACAAGATCCAATGGATGGAAACTAATCAAGGCGAGAAGCAACCTAGAACTAAGGAGAAATTTCCTGACAGTGAGGACAATTAAACAGTGGAATTACTTCCCTTCAGAAGTTGTAAATGCTCCATCACTGGAGGCCTTTTAGAAGAGAGTGGACAGCGACTTGTCTGGAGCTGAAGCAAGTAACAGGAACTCACCCCATCACGCAGCACTTGGGTCTCAAACCTGGGATGTCACAGCTCTCTAGCTGACAAGCTCAGCATCTTTAACCCCTGAATCATCACGTCCCCTGAAAAATAAACAACACTCCCCAAAATGCTTTTTCAAGAGGCAACTGGACTCTCTTGTTTTTCTTTGAAGACATTTTGCTTCTCATCCAAGAAGCTTCTTCAGCTCTGACCAGAGGTTGGGGAATGGAAGAATTATACTGCAAGGAATATAAATTCTTCCATCCTCCACCATCCAGTCAGAGCTGGAGAAGCTTCTTGGATGAAAAGCGAAACGTCTCCAAAGAAAAACAAGACAGTCCAGTCGCCTCTTGGAAAAAAATCACATTTGGGACAACCATGACCTGGGTGACTGAGAATCTCCATAGGCATTCGCTCCCCAAAATATTATGAGAAATTGTGTCCTCAAGTCTCCACCCAGAATTCAGATTGATAGGAAATCTTTGTTCTAAAATTGGCAAATTAGGTTCTCGGTGACTGCAGTTACAAAGCTAGATGCTAATTTTGGAGTCTTTAAAAAATATTAAGAGTCCCTGAACATCTGAGAAAACAGTATCGTGGGAACAAGTCCTGCCAGTGATCGTTTTTCTCGAAGTCCTTCAGGTGCTGAGGCAGTTCAACAATTAGCCCAATGATTCTTTGACCTTTCAGGTTTCTGTTGGCGGGTTTGTGGATTTGGGCTACATTCTTTGATTTTCTATCCTTCGTTTCCCTATTGACATTGATTTCTTAGTAGAGAGGCTCATTGAGACCTGAAACCAAGTTTTGCTTGATACTGATATTAATTTTGTTTTTATGCATCCAAAAATGTTTTTGTACTCGTGCGCTCATATTGGAGCAGCGCATAACAATAAAAGCTACATAATGTATAATTAACAAAACTCCTTGGGAAGTTCTAATGGTTGTTTGCTTCTCAAATTCTGTCCCTCTTAGCAATTCTTGACTTCCAAGTGATTGTTTATAGTTCATTTACAGAAAAAAAAAATGGCTTTCACAAACCACAGCTTAGTCATTTGGATACCCAGCCCTGTCTGATATGTTGCAGAACAAATACTTGTCTTCTATCATTGTGCCTACCCTACGGGAAAATCTAAGCAAATATTAGAAAAACCTTTTCTGTAATTTTTCCTTTTTATTGAAAAATAGAGAATCTAAGGGGATAATTAATGTCAGAGGGAACTTTGAATGAAGCTATTAGTTATGATGTAAAATTATAAGGGCTAGTAAAATAAATGCTAGTATTGAGTTTGCATTGAGATTTATTTATTTATTTTTGTTTGTTTGTTTGTTTGTTTATTACACTTCTATGCTGCCCAACTCCCGAAGGACTCTGGGCGGTTTACAACATAGATAGCAATAGCACTCAGATTTTATATGCGCCTTATCAGAGCTTTACAACACTCCCCAAGCAGTTACAGAGTCACCTTATTGCCCCCAAACAATCCAGGTCCTCATTCTACCGACCTTTAGAAGGATGGAAGGATGAGTCCACCTTGAGCCTGGTGAGATTCGATCTGACAACCTGCTGAACAAGTCAGCAGAGTCTGCAGTACTGCATTTAACCACTGCACCATCTTAGCTTTCTTTTCAATTTCTTATTTATAGTAATATATTTGTCTTGGGGCAGCATAAAGACACCCAGCTTATTAGCTGGAAAGCTGACAGCCCAGGTTCGAGACCCAAGCACTCCTGAAGAGGGTGAGCTCCAGTTCCTGCCCACCTTTAGCAGTTTGAAATCATGCAAATGTGACTAGATAAATAGGTACCACTTCGGTGGGGAGGTAACAGCGTTTCATGTGCCTCGGTGTATAGTCATGGTGGCCACATGACCACTGAAAGAGTTTTTGGACAATGGTAGCTTCCTCAGCAAGAAACAGAGATGAGCACTGCCTCTTAGAACTGGACACGACTGGACAGGGGATGCCTTTATCTTTATAATAGTCTTATCTTTATCCTCTTGGATAGACCCATTCATTTTATTAAAAGTTATTTGAAATGATTTAAACTTTAATTCTCTGAAATACAGTATACTCAGTTTTTTTCTTAGTTCCCTAATGTCATTTTTGCTTTATTTGTATCTTTCAAATTACGCCCATGCAGTAAATTGGACATTCATTCAGTGAGGAAAACCAAATCTAAGATCTGGCTCACCAGAAATCTTCCAAATTCCTCTGTAAAGAGAAAAGAATTGTACTGATTAAAGGTGACTTGGTCACCTTTGCACCATGCATGTGGGCAGAGTCAAGAAATGTTCATCAGCCAAATAAAAAATAGCCAATGGAGAGTTCCTCATTGCATCAGCTTGTCACATTTGTGTAAACACAAATCACCCTTCAGTGTTTTAAGAACGTTGTTTTTCAGCGAACCACTGAATTAATACCAGATATGTTACAAATAGTCACTGAACATATTAATGTCAATGTTTTTTCTGATGTTTTGTAGATTTAGTATCTTGTCATTTATTTGTTTAGTAAATTGTGTAGATTCAGTATCCTATTATGATTTACATTGATTGCTTCTTTAATATCCTGTGACTGTCACTGAGATTGTATCTTACGATTTTGTGATGAATGTATTTTTATGATGATTATGGTCATGATTTATCAGTTGATGCTTGGGTGTACACTGAGAGCTTCAGCACCAGAGACAAATTCTGTTCTGCAGTGAAGATTTTTAAGATCAAGGTCTACTAATTAATGGTCCATTTAAGTCTTTTGCTATTACCTTTTCCTTCCCTGGGAATAATGCTCTCTCCTGTTGTGTATATGTACGCTTGTGCATAGAATTCCTGAAATCTTGAATCACCTGCAGAGTATTCATGGTTTTGAAGAATCGGATTATATATTCGCTTTGGCATTTGAATTGTTTTTGAGACCTAAGCGGGCAGCCTTTTTGGTCCTCTGGGCTTGGGCTGCCTGGTAGGGAACATCCTCTCCTGTCCTACTTCACAAATCTCTCTTGCTCTTTCATCTTCTTCCCTTCCAGCAATGATAAAAAGGCTCTCTCCTTATAATGTTTGGTTTGCAAATCATTGTGTTCTCATTCCGGTATGAAAATTATTGCCAGAGACTGTTTTGGTCTCTTGATAAGGTCTCTGTTTCCTTTCTATCTGTGACTGCCTATTTCATCCTCTGTTTTCGTGGGCGACAGGTGCACTGTACTACACCTATTAAGTTAGTTTCCTATCGTATCTACAAACTGCACATGGTTGGAAAAGCCAATATCAAAGCCTGAACAAAACCCGACACTTTCAGAAAGTAATAGGATGAAGCTCACAATATAAACTGTAAGTATATACAGTATATGTTTTCAGGTTAGTCTTGACTCCTGGGGGCTGCCTGGACATGTATCCTTGCTGTTTCCTTGGCAAGAATTCAAAAGTGTTTTGCAATTGCCACCCAGCTGGGTTCATGCCTCAGATAGTACTAGAACTCCCAGTCTCCCAGTTTCTAACCTGATGCTTAACTACTATGCCAAACTGGCAATCAAAAATCCATGAATTTTCAAAAGGGCATGCAGTTGCAGTGTAGGTATAAAAACATCGAAATAACTAGAAAGTTGGACTCCTAGTCTTGACTCTACAAGCAAAGCTGTAGTTTTGTTTTGTTTTTGTTTTAAAAACAGTCCTAAACAAGGTATTCCACAAAGGGAAAGGTATTCTACAAAGCTGGTGTCACCTCTGCCCTGGTCACTTCCACCACCATCTCTCTCATCGCGACCCCATGGACAACGTTCCTCCAGGCCTTCCTATCCTCTACCATCCCCGGAGTCCATCCAGCCCCCTCCTTCTCTGTTGTCCCCTTTTTCTTTTGCCCTTCTCCAGGGAGTCCTTCCTTCTCATGAGGTGGCCAAAGTATTTGAGGATCTGGCCTTCTAACAAGCAGTCAGGGTTGATCTCCTCTACGACTGACCAGTTTGGTCACCTTGCAATCCAAGGGACTCGCAAGAGTCTTCTCCAGCACCAGAGTTCAAAAGCCTCAATTCTTTGACGCTCTGCCTTCCTTATGGTCCAACTTTCGCAGCCATACATTGCAACTGGAAAAACCATAGCCTTGACTATACACACGTTTCCCAAAGCATCTGAGGACAGGACCAGAAGCAATGGCTGGAAGCTACTCAGAGGGAGAGCCAACCTGGAACGTAAGAGAAATTTCCTGACAGTGAGGAAGGGCAATTAGGCTATGAAACAACTTGCCTTCTTGGGCAGGGTTGGACTAGAAGACCTCTGAGGTCCCTTCCAGCCCTCTGACTCTATGGTACCAACCAGAACTGAAGACAGAGGAATTTCATAACTGGGGTGTTTGTATTACACTCTCTTTTAAAGCTCCCTATAGAAAATGGCTGTTTAAGGCAATTAACCCAAACTGGCTGTTGTTGATAAGTATGAAGCAAACACTGATTTCCAAAGCTGATAATTTTGGTCAGTCCTGCACAATGATGTCAGTCTGTTTTTCTTCTGTTCTACTGGACAACAATGATTTTGCTTCCTGAACACTTTCGGAGGTGTCTTACAGATTTTTGGCAGCTGATCCCCAAAATAACCTGCAATTTAACCTTTCACATAATGTTTTATTTATAGAAACCTTTCTTCTGTTTTTACACAAAGGCACTGTACACCCTTCAGTACCTGTTGCCTATGCTGCACTCATGAAACACACAAAAACATGGAACTGTTGTGGAAGCACGTTCAGTGCACAAAGTACAACTGGAATATGTGTGAAGATTTAAAAGTAGTGGTTTTGCTGCTGGAATATATCAAGGCCTGCTGTTATATATGCACATGGGACAGTCGTACGAGAGAGTCACATTACATTAAAAAGAAATGGCCACTCCAAAAGAATCTGGTTCCAGAACAGAAAAAAATGTCATATTAACCATTTGTTGACACAACAAAGGCATTTTTGTCTCCGCATCACACAAACCTCAAACAGATGAAAAAATTTGGGGAAGCCATGAAGAATAAAGTGGTGAAGGTGTTCATTATTTGAGACAGATGTTCCCCAGATTGATGCCAAGATTCAAGAAGGCAGTTTTGTTGTTTCACAGATCAGATACACGATCAATGAAAAGCGGTTTGAAGATCTGTTAGTAGGGCCAGAGAAAATTACCTGGAAAGCATTCAAGGATGTCGTTGAGAATTTTCTTGGCAACTATAGAGCACCAAACTACATTGCAAAAATCTTACAGCATACAAAACCATGACATTTTCTATGTTGATTTTCAGATCTTGATACTTTGTGATGTCCTGTTCTTTGTCTTCAATTCTGCCATCTCCTGATATTGCACATCACTTGTCATCTCCTCCTCCTCCTCCTCCTCCTCCTCCACCACCTCCGCCTCCACCTCCGAC
>JANHGC010010244.1:59915-75058 GCA_027560395.1 Boaedon fuliginosus | reverse complement strand
AAATATTTGTTTTCTTGATATCACAGGATACAGAGTAATATTTTCAACAACATGACAAAAGAACTAGTTTCCACAGTTGGGTCTTTACAATATTGAAATAAATTGCTATTTTTCCTGTTCATTCATGGTGAATATAACGAAGCTCCTTGACATCCAGAAGGGATGCTTCCAAATCTTGGTCTTTTTAAGATGTGTGCAGTTCGACACCCAGCGTTCCCTAGCCAGCAAGAAATCTTACAGTGGCAAGGTTGAGAAATGCTCTCCTAAAGGGTGTGCTTGTGTTACTGTGATATCTTTTCTCGTTTTAGTGATCTGAGCAATAATCAAATCTCCGAGGTAGCCCCAGACGCCTTCCAGGGTCTCCGCTCGCTCAATTCCCTGTAAGTATCCCAGCCTCCTCTCCGAAGGGCTACGTTCATCTCACGTTCATTGAAAAAGATGCCTTTGATGGCATTGGACACTTTTCTTGGCCCAGACATTGTGAAGCCCAGTCACTGACATAAATTAGGAAATAAGGAAACTTCGGCTGGAATCATTTGATTTATCAGTACGTGCTAACTCAACACTTCCAAAGTGGGGCATAATATTATCAAACATCACATGCCCACTGATGGGAGTAGGTGGGGACTGATTTTCCATAGGTAAGCACAGTTTCAAACTTTTAGGAGGCCTTGAGTTATCTCATTGCCTTAGAAGGTCTTTAGAAGTCCAGTTCCCTGCTGAATACTGGATCTGCTAGAAGATCTGGAGAAGATGACCTCTCTTTGGAGGTCTTCAGTGAAGG
The DNA here is from genome assembly GCA_027560395.1 of Boaedon fuliginosus. Taxonomy (NCBI): domain Eukaryota; kingdom Metazoa; phylum Chordata; class Lepidosauria; order Squamata; family Lamprophiidae; genus Boaedon; species Boaedon fuliginosus. The sequence goes on along the minus strand of JANHGC010010244.1, from coordinate 74,274 downwards.
AGAAGTCATCACTTCTTATGGAATTTTGTTCCAGTCTTTAGCAGCTTGTGGGGTTAAGAAGTTCCAATGTCTGGTCTGAATCGCCTTCTTCAACCATGGGTTCTGGTTCTATCCTCTGGAGCCATAGAAAATTAACAAATTCTTCTTTTTGTGTAATTTGAGGACTTCTGTCAAATTTTCCCTCAGCTTCCATGAGCTAAACATAGCAAAACCTTTATCTGTTAATAAGGTTAGATTTCCTCACGTTTCACCATCGTGGTACTTCTGCTCCGAATTCTCAATTTATTTACAAATCTGTAAGCTTAATAGGTGAGGATAGATGGACCTTTAATTTAAAGTTCAGCTTCACTGTTTAACACAGCTAGTTTAATTATTAATACACTGGTTTAAACTAATGTAATGGTAGAATTCATCCCATTTTGGGCAAATTATATGTATGCTGCTTTACTGTGTAAAGATATATGGGTCCAATATTTTTTCTACAGACATTTTAAAAATATGTGTAGTCAGTTTTGCAATCTTTGGGGTCTGCAATATTCTTTAGCATGCATAATTTTCTTTCTTTTATGTTCCTCTTACCCTAAATTGTCTGCATTATTTTTAATGCAAATCAGCTGTTTTCACTCCTTGACATGTACATTATCCTGAAGCAGGTTTTTAAAGTGCACGTCCCTGAAGTAAGTTCTTTTAAAAACTATTTGTGAGGCCATTTGCACTCAATTTTCAATAGCACATTTGTTTGCCAGACAGTAGGTATGTGTGCAGATAAATACTTATAGATTTTAGGCTATACTGTTAAATACAGCTCTGAAGTCTGGTGGGAACAAGACTTGCAAATTCATTCCCTGTGGGTTTTCTTTTCTTTTCCTTTTTTGATGTCTAACTACTTCTTTGGTTGTTTTCCTGAGTTAAATAAAAATAGGCACATTCTATGTTTTTTTTCCTCCATATTTTGAATCCCTTCGCAAGTGTACTCTACTAGAAGAAGCCATTTATCAAACTCCATTGTACTCACCAGAGAGCTAGAAAGGGAAATAAAATTGCACTGTTGTAGTTCTGCTAGCTGGTTCCTCCAAATTTTATGCGTCTCAACTTCCATCGCAGTTACCCTTCCATATGCTGCTTGCTTAAGCTTGATTAGACCTGAAATGTTCAGGGAGTTTTCAGGCTACTGAAAATTCTAGCTGTACTTCATAACTGAAACCCAGAGAGATTGGTTGGTCCACACAAATATTCATTCCACGACCAAATGAAACTATACAGCTGTTGGCCATTCCTTCATTCCAATCAGAATAGAGTTGGAAGGGACCTTGGAGGTCTTCTAGTCCAACGCCCTGCTCAAGCAGGAGGCCCTCTGGCTGTCCAGTCTCTTCTTAAAAACCTCCAGTGATGGAGCACCCACAACTTCTGAAGGCAACTTCTGTTCCACTGGTTAATTGTCCTCACTGTTAGGAAGTTTCTCCTTAATTCCAGGTTGGTTCTCTCCTTGATGAGTTTCCATCCATTGTTTCATGTCCTGCCTTCTGGTGCTTTGGAAAATAAGTTGACCCCCCTCCTCTTCTTTATGGCAGCCCCTCAAATACTAGAAGACTGCTATCATGTCTCCCCTAGACCTTCTTTTCTCTAGACTGGCCATACCCAAATCCTGTTCCTGTGTGCCAACGGTGTAATTTGCACAGAAACTCTACAGGAAGCCAACACACATTGTTATCCCTGGTGTGATATGGAATTGTTGTGATGCCAATAGTCAAGTACAAGTTGTGCCGTCCTGATTTAGGTGTCTTTATTTTAGCTGGGCATTAAAGCCAGCTGGGTGACTTTGGGCGAATCAATGCTAGTCCTGCCATGAAAGTCTGTTGGGTGATTTTGAGCCAGCCCAATTCCAGAGCAATTATTGTGGAGAAAATAGGGTGAGGTAGAGGTATTAGGTACATTTGCTGCCTTGAGTAATTTATAAAAATACATGAGATTAAGAAAAAAATTTAAAAAACAAAATGTCACAAAAATATGACAAGTGCTGGCCTAGGCCTGTGGTGATGTGGCATAAGTGGGCGTGCCATGGGTTTCCCCCCTTGCCACCCATAAGAGGAGAAGGACATCCCCTGCCTATAAAAGCCTCTCCCATTCTGGAGAGCTTTGAATCCTTGACACTTTTGTGGTGCTATCGCTCCAAGGAGCGCATATGCGCATCCTTGGGCACCTAGTTCTGAGGAACTGGTCCCACTAGGCCTCACTATTCTGAGGAATGAGGAACCTGCATTTTATATCTCTGAGGAGTGTAACTACCTCTGGCACACCTGCTATGAGGAGGCAGTCGTACTGAGGTACATCTGAACATATAGGTTGACAAGGAAGACTTTACTTGTAAATAGTTTTTTTTAATTAATCTTTGTAAATAAACCGTTCTGTTTGGCCTTAGACCAGCCTCTCTGCTTGTGTGGTCAGAAGCCAAACGGCAACGATCATCGCCTCAAGGACTCTTTGGAAAAATATTCCAAGACAAAAACAGTGAAAAACCTATTTTCTTCCTGTAAAGCATCGCCCTCAGAACAATTCAGTGCTAAGAATGTGATTTAGGTCAAAAGACATCTGTGAAAATAATTAGAATACTTTAAGGGGAACTAACCAGACCAACGTCAATTCCTTATTAAGAGCCAGATAGTGGAACATTGGCAGATTAAACTCTTTGTTATTCAAAAGTATTTTCATGGTCCAGCATGAGAATTTTGTTCTACTTTTGCTGGGGGAATATGGTGGTCGAAAATTTCTAGATGCATTAATTAACCGTTTTTCTTGTGTTTGTTGTTGTAGGGTTCTCTATGGAAACAAAATTACCGAACTTCCCAAAGGCCTTTTTGAAGGACTTTTCGCTCTTCAGTTGCTGTGAGTATTTCTTTTATTAAAACCCAGTTTTATTTGTCTTTATTGAGAAGGGAGTTTGGGGTAGAAGTGGGTTGAACCAGCAAGCCTGCTTTGAGGGGGGGAAATCTCCGTCTTTTGAAGCTGAAGGGGTTTTTCTAACCTTTTCAGGTTCTCATCTCCTATTCCTACTCTTCGTCAATATAAAACCTTTTTTTTTCCCTTCAATTGATTTTCTACAGGCCTTTTTGTTTTGCTTTTCAGCACTTGAACACATGGTTTGAGAATACCGATTTTAAGGAAATGTTTTCTTGCCTCCCTGTCTGTCTGTCTATCTCTCCTTCAAGCAAGGTTATTTATTTGCAATTATTATTTTTTAAAATTAGTATGAACGTTGCATTTTTAAATCATGGTTACATATGAAGGGAGACAGTGGGGAACTGGCAACCACGATTGGATAGATACAACTTCCGTTTGCTTGAAGGATGAGTAACAGAATATTCCTGTGCCTAGGAATGCAATTTTCTACTTTTTATACAAACTTGCATTTGTTTCCTTGCTCACTGTCCCTTTTTCTTGGCATTCCACATTGACATGGACATTTTCAAGCAATGCTATACCTGATGTTATGAAGCTTGATAATTACATTGAAATTAAATGAGTTAGCTAGTCCCACAGAGCTGGGGGGGAAAGGGGTTGAATGCTTGAATCATAATTATATAAACATATTAAAATTACTTGCACCAGAGAGGTTAGCTTTAAAATATATATGATTAGGAAATAAGAAATATTGTTTGTAACAAAATAGGTATATACTGTATGTGTGTAATGCATGTATCTGCATGTGTACCATGCAGGGCAAACAAAGATAAACATGCACACTTGTACCCCGCAGAAGTAAATTTCCTTGGAGTAAACAATAATGCCACTTTTCAGCTTACATTGTTCTAGTTTGTCTGAAGCAAACAGCAGCTCCTTGCTAAATCTGGCCCACCTGGACAGGCAAGACAGGCAGGCAATATCCTAACACAGAAGTGGGGAACTGGGGCCCTTTCATGACTCGTGGACTTCAGCTGGTGCCATCTGGCTCAGGGATTCTGGGAGTTGGAGTCCATAACTCATAAAAAGGCCACAGTTCCCACCTCTGTCCTAATAGAAAATTGGTATGAAAATCATCAAGAGAGCCTCATGTTACGGTCAGTGGTGGGATTCAATTCTCTTTACTACCAGTTCTGTGGGCGTGGCTTGGTGGGTGTGGCTATGCAGTCAGCCAATCAGAGGTGGTGTTTGCTATAGTCAGCCAATCAGAGGTGGTATTTACCTGTTCTCTGAACCAATCAAAATTATTGCTACCAGTTCTCCCGAACCTGTCAGAACTGGCTGAATACCATCTCTGTTTACAATAAAACTAAGAACTGGAGGAAGAAAGTCAACTAGAACTTGGGAATGCCATACTGCTCCTTCACTACACATTGAGAAAACTCAAGTGGATTCTAAGAAAACTGTTTCCGAGGTCAGTAAAATGAGGTTGGGGGCAAGAGGCTGACTCTGTAAGCCACTTAGAGAGGGCTGGAAAGCACTGTGAAGCGGCATATAAATCCAAGGGCTATTGCTACAGCAGTGAAGCTACAGCAGTGAAGCTTAAGAAAGCTTAATTAAACGCCTAATATGTTGCCGTTCTCTTTGGTTTTACAGATTATTGAATGCTAACAAGATAAACTGCCTGCGAGTGGATGCTTTCCAAGACTTACACAACTTGAACCTTCTCTCTTTGTATGACAACAAACTTCAGACCATTGCAAAGGGCACTTTCTCTCCTCTACGAGCAATTCAGACACTGTACGTATTAGCATTTCGATTTCGCTCCCCAAGCAGAGCAGGAAACTTTGGCAAAGGGGGAAAACCAACCGCAACATCATTTTTTTTTCCTTTTAAATGTGCTTTTCTTTCTATTTGTCAAAGGCACTTGGCCCAGAACCCATTTATTTGTGACTGTCATCTGAAGTGGCTGGCAGATTATCTCCATGTAAACCCTATTGAGACCAGTGGCGCTCGCTGCACCAGCCCCCGCCGTTTGGCCAACAAAAGGATTGGGCAGATCAAAAGCAAGAAATTTCGTTGTTCAGGTAATTTCTTTTGCTCGCCTGTGACTTTGTCTTCCCTTCCAAAGAAAACTCACCCAGCCTCTCTAATGAGGGGAAAGGAAATTGCAGACATCCTTAACAGAAATCCTGTCTGGTTCTTAGCTGAATTATTTAGCAATCAAAAGAAATCTGGACTGGATCTGTAATATCCATGTAGTTAGTAGCCCACATCTCAACCTTAGTTAAACACAAAATATATATACAGAAATTGAGTATATAATGCTTTTTAGTTTTGTACTAAGTCAGACCATTAGGCTATATTCTTATTAGCATTTCTTTCTCAATCCTGGACTCCTAGCAAAATTTTTTTTAAAAAAACCAGCAGCAGTAGAAAATTGTAACATGTGTCCTTCGTATTACAGGGGAAAGCTTATATTATATCATGATAAATTGTGATGTTTGTTTGTTTTTTTCCTAATCTTACTCTATTTCCTCCTTTCTTTCTTCTAAAATCTAACTTGTAGCATCTGGTGTCCAGTTATTCTGCAGTTAATTCTGGGGTTTTGTTATGGCAAATTCAAGAATAACACAACTAACCTTGATGCAAATAAGTTTATATCCAGGTATACTGTGTAAATCAATGGATGCAAATATACATTCCCCGCCCCTGGTAGACACTTTAGCCTATCTGTCATCCTTACTTAGTCTAATAAATTAATTCTTTGCTTGCTGACATTCAGGTTCCTATATTTCTCTCTTTCTCTCTCTCTCTCTTTTTAATGTAGCTAAAGAACAGTATTTCATTCCAGGTAGGTTTGGCTGTGCAGTGCAATTAGCTGCAGACTTGAGTTTGTGCTGTCACACAAAGCAATTTTGTCTTAACTTCTAAGCACAGTGATGCATGCCTTTTTTTTTTAACCCTAGTCAACACCCTTTAGAGTAGCGCCAGTTGCCTAGATTTCGTTTCCATAACCCATGAGCTTTGCATGCAGCTCTTGGTATCCGGCTCAGAGTTTCTTGAAGGGGAACTTGCTGGGATATTTTGCCTTGCTTAACATCATTTTTTCTTTAAATGTAGCTGGTGAGCTGCTTTAAAATGAAAGGATCCTGCTAGGATCAAAGAGCTGAGAAAACCCAAAGAACCCTTTCCCGTCTTTGCATTTTTATGCCCTGAACTCGGTTTTCTGCTTGTCTTGCTCCATTCCTTTCTTTTGTTCCCTGTGCTTGCAAAATCACAGAGTGCCAAGCCAAAATTGGTGGGGTTTTTTTTTTTTTTTGCACAAGGATTCACAGACTATCCATTGCTCTGATAAAGTAAAAATATTTAAAACAATGCCACTATTTTATATCACTTTAATTTTCCTTGCACATGCAACCCCAAACCCGTTGGCTGTTCCTCTTGGACACACGCTTCCATTTTAATTATTTATTTTGTGTAGCTGATCTTTACTCCAGTATTTTCTTGATGGTTTGAAGGAGGAACTATAGGATTGCTCACTTACATTGCAGGATCCTAATAGGGGAAAAAGAATTGACTGGCAGGAGCGTTTCAAAGTTGAACGAATCTTTTGACCCAAATACAAATGCATGACCTGCCAGCAAAAAATAAATAGAATTATTTAATATGACAGCCTCCCTCTTTGTTAGCAGTAAAGTCTGGCCTACAACTTTCTTTGAAGAAGGTCCCTTGGTTGCTTTGATGGAGTGAAATGCTTTTACAAAAAGAGAAAGGCCTTTTCCCTTATTGTAGACTTCTGATTTTTAAAAAAATCAGAAAAAGTGAAATGACTGTTTCATTTTAAAATCATATTAAATGCCTGGCACAGCTGACTGGGGAATTCTGGGAGCTGAAGTCTGTGCAGCTTAGAATTGCTAAGGTTACTACAACGCTGATCTATGAAATCCATACCTTAATCTTGCAAAAGTCACCCAGGGTCCCCTTGAGGAGAGATGGGCCCCGTAAAAAATTAATAAATATATAAAGAGCTAAAATCTGGGAGGATGCAACTTGTGAATGAGTGTTTACTTAGTACCAATGAGTTTGTTATTTTGACCTTCAGAATGAAAACCCATTTTGGGGTGGGGGTTCAACCAGCTGTTTGCTCTAAAGCTATGGACCACCTCTTCTTCTTCTACTTCTTTCAAACACATCCAGAAAGCTCCACAGCCAGCCGATAGCATGTTTGAACAATGAACATAGATTTTATTTATTTTATTTATTTTATTGGATTTATACCCCGCCTCTCTTCACCCGAAAGGGGAACTCGAGGCGGCAAATGACCAGATGACCAGAGTGTCATGGGGTTCCACTGCAACTATGTCCCTTTCCCATTAGTTCCATGATGGCCATTGGTGTCTTTCCTTGGGCATACCACGTCCCTTACTTGGAATTAAATTGTTGTGTGAAGTCACTGTTGCTCGGTGTTTTTGCTGTCCTCTCTGCTTAAAATATATAAATATATATTTGGGTTAAGCCACACAACCAAAGAAATGTACATTAAAGGTACGTGCTAAAACAAAAACCCAAGTCCAGGATTTGGAAGCAGCAAATTGAAGCCAACTTGTTCCTTAAACCCTAGGTGAGATCAAGCATATCAGCTCTCTTTGTCTTCTGGAAGGCTTTCCTTTTGCTCTGTTTCCATTGGAGATCACCCTGTCTCTCTCCTTCCTCCTTGTCTGTGTTTTCTTCTTCCTCTTTCCAGGAGTTCCCCACTCGGGCTGTAAGTACAGAAGGGAGTGTGTGGATGGTGCCACCTGCTCCTCAGATCAGAGGCACTTTCCCTTTTGAGTCTCAGTCTCCTCACCCTTGATCCAAGAAGAGTTCACAACCCTCCTTCGTTTTCTCTCCTCCCATCAGCCAACCCTCAGATCTTTTCTAGATGTTTGTTTGACGTGTCCATGTCTCACTTAACAACGAACGGTGAACAGATCTCCTCCTGCACGCCTGTGTTGCTCTCCTTTCAGATTCAGTGATGTGACCGTCACGGAGGAAGCTCTCTCTCCAAAGAACGCCACGGCCACCCTCTGAAGTTTCTCCCTGCAAACCCTTTCCTGTTCCTCTTCCTCTTCTCCCCCTTGTTTCCCCTCCTTGTCCCGGTGGATGAAGTTTGATTAAGTGGGCGAGATTTTCTGTTGTGCTTGATCTAACCATGTGGTTGTGAGGTATGCGTAAAACATGGTTCTGTCAAGCACCATGGAACGTCACGCAGCTTTCTACAGCATGACAAGCTGCTGAGGCTTAAATCTGAATTATACATTCAAAAAATAAAATAAAAAAATAAAACCAAATCAGACGAAGAGGCAAGGCAGCGATGTAAACTGCATTGTTGAGAGATGGCATAAAAAGGCTTCAGCAAAATGGGAGTCTAAACAGGGGGGGTGTAAAAAAAAAAGGGTGCAACGATCTACTTAACCCTAAAACTGGGGTAAAAAAAAAAGCCGAAACGGACGTTGTTCTCTGTTTTTCCCACCGTAAAAATGGAATAGATTGGCTGACAGCTTAATCAGCAGAAACGGCGGCTGTGAAAAGCTCCAGTTAATGTTAACCCGCGCGGGGTTTCCCCTCCGGCAAATTTCAAGCTTTCTAAAATTTAACCCTCGCTTAAGCCTTACTATTCTTCGTGATCACAAAACCCTTTTCGTCTCGGTTGCAAGATCGACTTGTTTTCTCTTCTTCTTCTTCTTCTTCTCTGCCAAATTTTGGAAACCTGCCTTCACGGACGTGTTTTATGTTTTGTTTCGCTCCCAGGCACAGAAGATTACAGATCCAAACTCAGCGGCGATTGCTTTGCGGACTTAGCGTGCCCTGAAAAATGCCGTTGCGAAGGCACGACGGTGGATTGTTCCAATCAGAAGCTCAACAAAATCCCCGAGCATATTCCGCAGTACACGGCAGAACTGTAAGTCCCGCCTTCCCGGCAGAGAGTTGACAGGCAGTCCTTGACTTATGACCACAACTGAGTCCAGAATTTATCTTGCTAGGTGAGAAATTTGTTGAGTGAGCTTTGCCCCATTTTATGACTTGTCTTGCCACGTTGGTTAAGTGAATCACCGCCACTGTTAAATTGTTAAATTACTCCCATGGCTGTGGCTTCCCCCACCCCAAACCATGACTTTGCTGCTCAGATGGTCGCAAAAGATGCTCACGTGACCCCGAGACGGTGCAACCGTCATAAGTATGAACTGGTTGCCAAGCATCAGAATCGACTGACCCTGGGGGATGCTGCAACGGTCGTAAGTGTGGAAAATAGTTCCCAAGTCCTTTTTTCAGTGCTGTTGTAACTTCAGACGGCCACTAAATGAACTGCTGTAAGTTGAGGACTACCTGATCACCATTGTTGCTTATTCAGCCTCTTTGGGAAGGGAAAGAAGAGGTTTAGACCTATTAACTCTGCTGTGGCCACCCTCTCTTCGGTCTGATCTTGGAATCAGCAGAAGGAGCTGGATAAGCAACAATATCTCTAAACATATCAAAGGCTGCTCTCCTAGAAATGTCTGTAACTGCTAAAAGGCGGGTGGGGGAATGAACCAAAATTAAATCATCTCTAGCTTTATTACTGTTGTGGTGATTCTCATCATCTTTACAATTGGAATTAGAGAGTGGTTGAAGCAGGCTGGGTCTAAGGCCAACTTGCGATTGGATTCAAACATAGCGGGTCTACTTGGTTGGACTTGGAAACACACGCCTTTGGACGAAATGTTAGCGAAAAACCATCTTCCGATCTTTGAATCGGTTTGTTCCGTCCATGCTCCTTTACTTCAAGAGTTTCATGGAGTGAGTTGATGGGATTCATCTTTTAAACCAACACTTCGAAGAGAAGCTTAAACAGCCATGCTATTAAACCTCTCCTGTTTGTAACCTTTAACTGGGCAAAACCAGGCGTCATATATTGCGGACCAGTCATAGGGCAATGGATTTGAACAAAGGTACCTTCAAAAGGGCTAACTTAAGGAATGTATCCAAAATCCGAGTCCCATGACTTCTACGGGATTGAAATTTGGCAGATTTGTGGTCGCTTCAGTATTGCCAGTCTTCTAGACAGGTCTTGCCCTAGTCTTCTAACATCTGGGTCAACTAGACAGCTGCCAGAGAGCATCCAGCCCTAGACAAACCATCAGCAACTGGGCAACCATTCCTAGTCCCACTGGTTTTTGCTTTGGACCACCGTTTCTTTGCTTCATTAAGTCACTATCTCTGAAACAAGAACCCAACAGATCTCAGGTATTCTAGCTAAGTATTACAAGTATATTATTAGTAGCGTCGGCACTTCACCATCATCATAATTATTTGATCCATTAATGCTTTGATATTATTATGAGACCTACCACCATTTTTACTGTTGACAATATTGTTAACATTTGCTTTAGAAGCAAGCAGCTCGATGCTTCGGGCGATATCAATCTGTGAGCTGCAGTTGCTTGTTACGATATAAACGACAAAGCAAAGCCTTTCCAATTATATACTCTGCTGTGTTTCACAGCTGGAAGGGAGCGGAGAACAGAAACAACCCCTGGGAATGCTTGCAAACAGAGGGGTTTTTCTAAGCGAGGAGGAGAACTGATTTAGCAACAGGCATAATGACACTTGCTTTCAGGAGGCTTCGTTTAAGTATTTACTTGTTAATTCAACCCATGTGCTCGTGGTTTGCTGCCAAAATCTGCACTGAATTGCATTAGGGATGAGGCAAACTCATGAGTTACAGCAGATAAGATTCAAAACCATGTTATTTAAAGGGAAATGGGACAGCAGAGCTGTCAGGCCCAGCAAAATCATTTCTTCGGAGCTACAACTGGCCTGTAATTTATATAATAAATAATAAAAATATAAATGTCAAATAATAAGACTATGATGAAGTACAATTTGGATGCACCAATTATAAGCCTTATATATAATGACTTGTGGATGCAAGAATAAAATGTGTCCGTCCATCCATCCATCCATCCATCCATCCATCCATCCATCCATCCATTCATCCATTTGCCCTCCAAGGCTTTCATATGGGAAACAGATAGCAAAATTCATGGGTCAAAAGGGAAATTTTCCAGAGAGAAAAACCATCCTTAGAAAGGAAGCAGTCACTGGACCCCATCATGTCCTTTTCTGTTCTGCCTCTGCCTTGATCACAATTACTTTTGAAGTTAATGCACATTTTGTTTCTAGAAATGTATTGCAATTAATAGTTTTGTCACATGCGAAATACAGTTGGTCCTCGAATTACAACAGTTCATTTAGTGACCATTCAAAGTTACAAGGGCACTGAACAAAAAAACAACTTACGACCATTTTTCACACAATCTTTGCAGCACCCCCAGGGTCACGTGATCCAAATTTAGACGCTTAGCAACTGACTCATATTTATGACCGTTTGCAGTGTCCCGGGGTCACCGGATCCCCTTTTGTGACCGTCTGACCAGCAAAGTCAACGGGGAGGCCAGATTCACTCAACAACCATGTTACTAATTTAACAACTGCAGTGATTCATTTAACAATGGTGGCAAGAAAGGTCATAAAATGGGGCAAAACTCACTTGACAAATGTCTCACTTAGCAGCAGAAACGTTGGGGTCAATCATCATAAGTCAAGGACTATCTCTGCAGATGAAAAGGCTGCCTACATATGACACAACCTTTTAAGGCCACTACACGTATGCCATAGTTTTCATTCGATATTCTGAAACCGATTGTTGTGAAGGTATGAAAGCATTTATGAAGCATTGGAAAACGTATTAAAATGCATATTCACAGAAACTTTGAGCAGAAACTTTGTGTAGAAACTTGGTGTAACGTCAGATAGAATCAGTCTGTCAATTATTTTCGGGAAAGGCAATAACAACTAGTGATCTGACAACAGATATATTGTTCAGTTGATGGAATATACATATCAATCTACCGTACTTATTAAAATCATATGGAGGCTGTTTGCATTTGGTAGATTAATTAAGCAGGATTTTTCAGTAACATCTGTAACATCTGTTTAAATTACAAATTTTTGTAACCCAGCCAATAAGTTTTTTCTTATTGCACAAATGTAAACCCAGATAAGTAAATCCATAAATAACTATAAACATAACTTGCTTAGCGTCGGATTTCTGCATCCCTCATAGTAAATGCGTATCTTATGGTCTGAAACTTTTGTACACTATTGATTTTTCAGATAAAATCATGTTGCTTACTACTCCCAGCTGCTGTATGAAAATCTGCAGTCAGTCGATGTCTGCTTATTTTCACCAGGTGGTCAGACTTGTGTGTGTGTGTGTCTCAGAATTTGACAGCACGTTATTAATTGAGGTATTTGTATAGATTTACTAAAGAACTCGAACATACATATTTATTATGGTTTCCATTTACAGGAGGCTCAATAACAATGAATTTACAGTGCTGGAAGCCACGGGGATCTTTAAGAAGCTTCCCCAGCTGCGTAAAATGTGAGTAAAATTTGTCAGACTGTCCTGGTGTAAGTGGTCTCTGCAATCATTAACTTTTTAAAAATAAAAATAAAAAATAGCCTAGTGGGAAAGTAAGGCTGTTGAGACGACCCACCTGTGATATTTATCACCGAACATCCTCAAAGATCAACTCATCATAATCTGGATGCCTTCAGATACATTGCATCTACGAATTCCAGATAGTATATTATGGTCCCATGTAGAATTCCAGAAACGGGAGAGAGTTCTATGATGGGTTAGAGGCTACAAAAGATTCATACGTGTTGTTTAGAAGTCTCAGTGTCTCATTCTAAAGGAACACAGTTGACCTTGGAGAAGGTATGAATGAGGAAGGGTTTGAACTTGGAGAACAGGTTTACACAGTCCCAAGACTGAAGGAAGAGTCAGAAACAAGCTCAAGGTAATTCCACTTTGATTTTGTTTATAGCATAAAATCCTGGACAGGCTTTCAAGATTCTGTTATTATACCCCATGACAATAAAGTGGAATTGCTGAGAGGCCTGTTTTCCTGACCTGGCCTACCTCAAAAGACTGACATTAATCTCAAAGGACAATGTTCAACTTTAATAATTCGGATGGGAAAGATTGATGGCCAGCTTTTTAAAATCCTACAGCTGTGTTTTTATAAACTTGCTACCACCCTCTTTGCTTCTACATGGTTCTCTTGCAATAGAAATTTTTTAGCAGGCTGAAAAAGCATTCTAGTTATGAATGTGGAAACCGAAGTATAAAATTGTGTAAAAATGCAACATGTATTAGTTGGCCTAATTTTGCCATGATAAAAAATTAGCGTACATTCAAGCATGCAGAAAACGGGATTTATTGTAAGTCAAATACTTTTGAGATGCGATGCCGGCATTTAATTAATATTTTCAAAGTTCTTGAAATGATTCTTGTCATTACCGAGATGAGCCTCGGTGGCGCAGTGGTTAAATGCAGTACTGCAGACTTGCTGGTTGTTAGCAGTTTGGCAGATCAAATCTCATGAGGTTCAAGGTTGACTCAGCCTTCCATCCTTCTGAGGTCGGTAAAATGAGGACCCTGATTGTTGGGGGCAATATGGTTCCTCTCTGTAAACCGCTTAGGGAGAGCTGTATAAGCACTGATAAGCTGGATATAAATCTAATTGCTATTGCTATTAGATTGCGATTCTAATTATTTTAGAAATAATTTTTTCCTTCCCCTTTTCTGGAATCACTGTCTGTCTCTGGTTAATGTGAATGCCAAGCCTTACTTATTGCTCTCTTGAAAATAATGTCTTTTTAGAAAATGAAAAAGCTCAGTCCTAGAAATGGTTTATCTAAAGGATACTTGTATTTTCTTTATTATAAACATGCAATAGAAATCTAAGCAATAACAAGATCACTGATATTGAAGAAGGCGTATTTGAAGGAGCTACTGGAGTCAATGAACTTTTGCTAACCAGTAACAAACTGGAAAATGTACGGCACAAAATGTTGAAAGGCCTGGAAAGCCTGAAGACTTTGTAAGTCTGCAATCTTTTCCTCCTTATTTTTTGCACTTAAATGTCTGTGGAGATTCTCCGTCATCCAGGCCAGGGTTGTCCTAAAGGGGCTTTTTCAAAAGGCAACTGGACTTTCTCTGTTTTCCTTTGTAGACGTTCCCCTTCTGATCCAAGAAGCTTCTTCAGTTCTGACTGAAGATAGTGGGGAAAATCATAAATCCATCCATTCTTCATGGATGGATGGATGCATTCTTTGAACTGAACCGCTGGTTAGGAAAGAAATAATTTAATGCAGGGGTGTCAAACTCTAAGGCCCACGGGCTGGATCTGGTCCATGGAGTGCTTAAATCTGGCCCGTGGGGCTGGCCTGGAAATAGTAAAGAACTGGCCTGTGGTGCCTTTGGTAGCCAAAACAGGCATGGGGGGCCACTTACAGATGGCCCCACATTCTGTTTGGGCTGGCAGGTTGCTGCAGGAGGTGTCCGTCCCAACTCCCCACCCCACCC
>JANHGC010010241.1:4637-16949 GCA_027560395.1 Boaedon fuliginosus | reverse complement strand
AATTCCTTGAAGAAATATATCATTTAAGTCTTTTTAGCATAGAAAAATGATAAGTGAGGGCATGATAGAACTGTATAAAATGGAAATAGTGAAGAGGAAAAGGTTCCTCTGTTGCACTTTCTCCCAGTCCTCATAATACTAAAAGTTTTCCAGGTGTATGCTGGGAGTTTCTAAGAATTAAAAAGAATTACTAGTTCACATGGAATATGATTGAACAATAGGAATTTGATACCTTCAGATGTAATCATAAGCACCAATGTGTTATAACTGAAATTGAAATTAGACAAATTCATGAAAAATTAAATTATTACTATTGATTAATGATCACTAACCATAGAAGTGTTTTTCAAATTTGATAATGTACGGATGTCAACTCCCAGAATTTTCCTAGAAGCTTGCTGGCTAAGGAGTTAAAGTCCATGTATCTTAAAGTTGCTAAGTTTACAAAACACCAAACATAGGCAGGATGCTTTCCAGTACTGCTTGCTGGGAAGCATTGGTAAGAAAGCATTGTTAACCTCATGTCCTTCATCTGCATTTCTCTTGACATCTGTTGGACAATGCTGACGTAAATCATCCTTAAATGAGATGCCTTCTTAGCCGCCTTGAGTTCCCCCTGACCGGGGAAGAGAGGCAGGGTATAAATTGAAATAAGTAAGTAAGTAAGTAAGTAAGTAAGTAAGTAAGTAAGTTCTGACCCAGCAAAAAAACTGAAAAAGGAGAAAGACCACATTTTTAAATAATTTTAAATAATTAAATTCAAATAATTAAAAAAATCTCGAGGAAATTTGTATGCAGTCATAATACAAGTTCACTAGTCCATTTCTATGGACATGTCTTTCAAAAATCTACAAAGCATTAAGTGATCTTTTCATACTTTGGAGTATTTCTGTGGGTCTTTCATGTTGCAAAGAGGGAGAGAGGGAGGTAAATGGGCAGTGAAAAGTGGATCTTTCCCTTACTTGCTATTGCCTGCCTCTTAAAATTATCCTATGTATTATGCCAGAAAATACAAGGAAAGAAAACAGAACAAAGGGAATGGCATATTTTTTTCACAAGTGATAATTGTGGGTTAAACAACCTTCTGAATCATTTGCAGTCATATAATTGTCTGTTGACTACTCTAAACCTTGAGTTGCAGTTGTCTGTCTGCTACCTTCCCTCCATTCCCATTTCTTCCCCAATCTCAGCTTGGGAGAAAAAAGGAAAGGTTTGATAAAACATTATTCATTGGTCAATACAAGAGTGATCGAGAACAATCTTGCGCAGTATTTTTCAAATTTGGCAACTTAAGATGTGTGGGTTTCAATTCTCAAAATTCATAGTTGCCGGGTTATTCTGGGAGTTCAGGTCCACACATCTTAAAAGTTGCCAAATTTGAAAAATTCTGGCCTAGTGTTCCCTATGTTCATCATCTATAACCTCAAAATACTGTAGTATGAAACTCCCACTTTAATCTGTTTGAGCCTATTGTTAAGAGCTACAAATTCAATCACCCAGCATGTAGGCAGTTTTATTTATCTGAACATTTAGGGCATTTCACAAAAATAAAATAGTCATGGGTTTGTTGGACTTGAAGGATACTTTGTATGAAAGAATAGCTGCATATAATGCCTATCAGCAGCTCTGCTCTATTACGTTGTCTTTTTTGTATACCTGCTTCTCAGTACAAACATCTGAGATCCAGTTTTGACCTAATCACATTTTTGTACCTTCATGCACATAAAATGCAGCTTCTACATTTGTAGTGTTGACAAAACAATGTATTTTTTTAAAAAAATAATTGTTAATTTCTTTCTCGTCTTTTTTATTTAAAATATAATAACAAACTGGTAATTGGGGGGATGGATTTATAGCCAGCTGCGTATGTAGGCTTTTGACCTCACATTGTTGCTATCTTCCCTTGCCCTAGGATAGCATTCTTGCTTCTGATGTGTAAGAATGTACTACTTCAGTCAGCTGTCAGCCGTGCAGCTTCTGATTAGTTCTGTCAATCTGATGTCAGTTTTAGGCCCAGGAAAGTACTTACAAGAAGAAATGCTGTGACTTAAATATTACATGCTTCAGACAGGTGAAAAGGCAGTTATCTTCTAAACCCTGAAGCTCTTGTCAAGTTTCATTTTATATGGCTAAGAGAGTTTCACATAATGGAACCAGTGCCTTAAAATATGCATGGGGTAGTATGTACAACGTGATGCTGGCTTATATAGCAAAGAAATTCTACTGTAATTAATTAATTAATTAATTAATTAAAATGGTCTTTTCTAACCTTGTTATGTTTATTAGCGCCTACCCACTCCAGCTCCATAACCTATAGCCAGGGTAAGAATTAAGAAGGGAAAATTGTTTTCAGAACAACAAGCTGATAAATATGCTGCATAAAGAATTACTACTGGCCACCTTAGATTATTGAGGCATTAAAATAAAGTTTGGTATATTGCAAATCTGAAGTTTTTGAAGTTGCATATTACTTTATTGAGTTGTTTGTACATTTATGCATAGAAATACTGTATATAAAGCTCATCAGTTTTTTTTTCTTTAGGTCTGAAAATTAGTATTAATTTTTATTTTTTAACCTTAGACTTTTCTACCATCCTTTTATCTTGATTCCTAGCCTAACACTCATAATAAATTTTGATGTGATGTGATCTCTACAACAATAGCTCTGTGAGATAGGATTGGCTGAGAGAGAATGATTTGATTCCACGTAACATCCTAAACTGTGGTGCTTTCTTACACTTAAGAAAATGTAATTCTTTGACTTGTATGAGTGCTTAGTTTATAGCAACAATGGATGGCACACAAATTAAAATCAAGCATAAAATCAAAACAAAAGACAACCAAGGCTGTTAATCTATCTACAATGCCTCCTAAACATGGACCAATCAACAGTCTAACCCAATATCAAATTTTGGCTTATCATGTTGTGTGAATCCGACCAATTATTTTCTCGGTCATGACATATAAAGTTTAGCATGTTTTGGGACACAGTAATGCATGAGAATGTAACAATCTTGGCCATGTAACAGTAGGCTAATGTTCCATAATGTCTTCGTATCTTCTTGTTTCAGTGTGCTCCCCATTTGCATTTTTTTTACCTGATTCACAAATACATGCATGCATACCTGCACTTGCTTTTGAAAAATGATGTTTAGTTTCTAACCATGTGCGTCCACAGAAGAATGTGAAAGTGACAAAACACGCATGGACAGATGGCTCCTTTTTTATATTGCGATGTGTTATGATGCTATGTTACACATTTTTTCTTAACAAAATCCCTTGTTAGTGTGAATGCTCTTGTTTCTAACATTGCTTTACCGGAAGATTCCGTACAGCAGTTGTTTACATTCTGTTTGTTTTGTTTTAGGTAGTTTTAAAAAGAAAATCTGCTCTTCCTCTCTGCTGGGGTCTTAGAACAGTATTTCTCAACCTTGACAACTTTAAGATGTGTAGATTTTAACTCCCAGAATTCTCCAGCCAGCATATATCTTAGATGTATGGCAAACTTGAACAGTATCGATCCAACAGAATACTTTGGGATAGTCTGTTAAAAGAACTATTAAGGGACTGGGATGAATTCATGCTTCTCCTGAATTAATAGTTGTATGGATAATTATCTGAATCGTTCAGTGGTAGCTTTTATTGCTTTATGATTAAGAAAAATGTGAATTGTCTTTTGTCTTAGTATTCAGAATTACATCTAATTTTGCTACATCTAAGTTAAATGGATATTCTTTGTTTATTCTGGTAATATTTTTTTCTATTCAGTGTAATAAAAGTAAGCTGGTGGTTCTTGACAAAAAAAAAACTTACATAGTCTAAGATTAATATTTAGCTATATACTACTAAAGTTTTCTTGTCCTGTATTTGTAACTTTCCAATTGAGTGAAATGCTGCAAAAAAAATTCAACAGAGATACATCAAATGGGGTAATGTTCAGACCTATTACTCCCAAGGGAATTAAATGGTGGGTTTTTTGGGGGGGCTTCCTTAGCGCTACTGCACTGCTGCTGTTCAGGGCTGCTGTCATGTGATCGCAACTTTCAAATTCCCTGACAGTTTTTCATAAATTGATGGGGAATCCAGAAGGAGCCAATATGATTTCTGATGCTCCTACACTCCTTGCCATTTTACCCACTAATGATGACATTTTGCTCATGGGGAGTTTGCAGGGAGAAAATCAGTGGAAAAATGGTCCAATCCCTGTGTTCGTCTGCCAGCCACTTGTGTTCTCTCTCAGTTCCTCTCTCACCCATCAGCAACCACTTATCTGCCTACTAGGAAGGAGAAGGTGGGATGAGAAAAGGGGATGAAGCAAGTTGCATACCTGTTACTGGCAAGGAGAGGGAGGGAAAGAGGGGAGGAAGGAAGGAAGAATGAGAAAGAGGCAGAGAGTGGAGGAAGGCTGAAAGGAGCAGGCAGGAACAAAGAGAGGCAAAGAGAAAGAAATGGAAAAAGGAGTGAAGGAAGAAAGTTTTCTGACACTCACTGCCAACTTCCCATAAGAAAATATAAAGAAGCTAACAGGAAATTCGAAACTATTCCCACTGATTTTTGCCCATCCATGATCATTCTCTTTCTCTGATTAGGTAAGGAAATATTTCTGCAATGATGACTCGGTACAGAATTTTGCTGTAAACTGTAGTATTTCTCTTTTGAGTTTTATTTCTCTTTTGTTGGGTTATTTTAAACAGAAAACCATTAGGTTTGCATTATAGGATCAATGTTTCTTTAATGCTTCCTGATAGAGGTGTGGGGGTTGTGATGATATCCATTTAGTTGTGCCTGACTTGTGGCGATTCTATGGCCAGGTCTTTCCGCATCTCTTGATCTTGCACTACTTCTTTGAATTTTTCTATGCTCTCTGGCTGGTGCCAGCTTTTATGATGTCCAGCCACAGTGTTATTTGATGGCCTGGTTTCCTTTTACTGCTCACTCTTCCAAACATAATAGCTTTCTCCAATGAATTTCTCTGCATGACATGACCAAAATAAGTGAGACACAGTTTTGTGATTCCCCCTCCCTTCTAGTGACATGTTTTGGTCACCTTTGATGTTCAAGGAATATGCAGGAGCTTTCTCCAGCACCGCAGCTCAAATAAGTTGATTTTCTTCTTTGTCTTGCTTTTTTAAGGCCCAACTTTCACAACTATAGGTAGCTATGGGGAACAAAATAGAGCGGGCTAACTTACATTTGATTGCCAGACTGATATCCTTGAGTTTCCATATTTGGCTCGTATTCATCATTGTTGTGCAACCTTATTGTGGCTGAATAAGTGCTCAATGTGAGAATGCATTCTATCTAGATATCTCATACAGGTAGTCCTCATTTAGTGACTGCCTCGTTTAGATACTATTTGCAGTTACAACTATAATGAAAATAACATTATAACTAATCCTTTAAGGGTGTACAAAACAAAGGATAGCTGAAGTAAGACCCTAAGCACAGTCACAGTTTCATTTGACAACCATTTCACTTAACCATTAAGTTGCAAGTCCCAACTGCGGCAACTAAATAAGGACAGGCTTTTGCACATGAATTGGGAGCTGAGGAAAGCCATGGAATTACTTGAGCTGATTGCTTAAATATCACATCACACTTCAGTTAGCAACCATGATCTTACGAGAAGTAGTAAAACCAAAGATCATTTAATATTGTTTTTAGTTCTGTTAACCTAGGGAGAATAAGATTTTAAAGTGTATCTGGTGGAATAATTAGTTTTCCCTGGTAAAGGCCGTTTGAAGAAGAAGAAAATAATTGGAAACCATGTCATTTAAGCACTATACCCATTAAATTTGTTTTGAGGTTAATTTGGGGTTTCCTGTCTTTGAACTCTTTTTATCCATTTGTCTCTTTCATTCTTATTATTCATAGTTGCTTGGGCTGCTTACAGTTGAGTCAGCATGTAAAGGATCCCAATTTCTCCATCAATAGTTTAGAGAAATAACAGCAAAGCATATCTGTGTTCTTCATTTATGAGGACTTAACGTTACAAGTGGAGAACTGATTATGTTTATTAAGGTCAGCTTGGACTCAATTCTGACCTGGAAAAAGAAGGAACTTAACAGATTGCATGAAACATTCCATTACTTGCTTTATTATGATTAACGTTCAACTTCCTTACATCTCTTTTTTTCAAAACAAAATAGCTTAATCTTACTACTTGATACTTTCATGTCAGCAAGCCTGGAAATCCTACAGTGATATGGATCCAACTAAGTGCTGAGGTTATTGTGTGGTTGCTGCCATGAGGAAGATATGGGTTCTTCCATGAGGAAGAATGGAAGTATGCCATTCATACAGTATATAATTTGGCTCCTCATATGCATTTCATTGGTTGGTGCATGGTTGGATGACATGCTTCAAATGATGAACATAACCCAAAGGGGATGTGTTTAAAATTGCATTGACCATGTATGTGTGCCTTTCAGTTAGTTTTTTTTACTTATGCACAGCTTTTCTTGGTAGGCTTTTTCAGAAGTGGTTTGTCATTGCTTACTTCCTAGGGATGATGTAGTAATTGGTCCAAAGTCACCCAGTTGGCTTTATGCCTAAAGTTGGACTGAAGTCTCCTAGTTTGTAGTCTAGTGCTTTACTGTCTGCACCAAATTGACATTGACCATATGGCATATTAAATATACATAAATGTTGCTTTCTTAATTCAGTGATATGGGGCCAAAGTTTCCTTCCATTTCTATAGAGCCCTGTATATGTTGGGATGTCATAATTTATTTAATTTTGGGGGTGGGGTGGGAAGCAAATGCTTAGACATTTGTGTCTTTCGTGAACTCTAATCATGCAATGAACTCATGTAGTTCAATCTTTAGTACTACAAATAATTCATTTTTTTTCCTATTCAACCCAGGTCTGCTTTCAGTTTATTCTCAATGTTGCTGGTAGATATCTCGCACTATCTGCTACTGGTTATGCATTTTTATTAAGTGCAGGGTCAATATGATTTACTGGTTGTTACATTTCAGATGTTTCTAGGTTTAGGATGGTTCTTCAGGGATTTAGTACTACTGCTGTTTTTATAATATATAGAGCCTTACCATTTGAAGTGAGTTCCCACCTAGTGTGACTGTATGATTTTTGATACATAGTTAAAGGATATGGGTCTGGTTTATTTCAATTTGTTGTAATCACTTTCAACTATTAGAATAGTGTAAAAAACAGTATTATTATTATAAATAGTAAGCATTGTTTCATCCCAGACTTCATTCTGATATGTCACCTGTCCATGTCAGAGAAATAAAATAAAATAAAATAAGTACACCATTCTGCGTCAGA
Organism: Boaedon fuliginosus; assembly: GCA_027560395.1. NCBI lineage: Eukaryota > Metazoa > Chordata > Lepidosauria > Squamata > Lamprophiidae > Boaedon > Boaedon fuliginosus. Next base: position 9,659 of record JANHGC010010241.1, on the reverse strand, counting down.
TCCGTCTTCTTTTTATTTGGAAGCATTGTTCCACTTCTTGCTTCTTATGGTTAAAAAAGTATCTTTGCTCAGACATTCACTTATTACTAAAGTCAAAAGCCTTACCGTTAAAGTTTCAGATCTGTTACCAATCATTTCAACTATGAATGTCCTTCATTAGGCACAATCTGAAAAGAAATCTTGCATACATTTAATGGGGACAGAGAGTGGTACTTCATATGCTTTAGATTTCCACATTGTAGTTTTAAAACTACTTATTTCATGCACTAACATATTGTATGCATTTAGTCACTATTAAGATACTGTTTTCTGCTAGTCTTTGTGGTTGCCAGTTGCTTTCATGCACTACCAAAACCTTAATTGCTGGTATCATCGACTTTTCATGTTGCTAATAAGTTTTAGCTCAAATGGTGGTGGCTGCTCAGACTATCTATATACATAAAATAATCAAATGTTTGAGGGTGTCATTACTTAACTAACTCCTAAAAGAGTATAATTTTCTAAAGTCTAGTGCTGACTTTCTGTGATTTTTGCAATAATACTCATATTTTTTTTTTGACTTTTTAACAAGCTAATGTAAGAGTAAGGGTAGGCCATGTGTTTTACCACATACTTATTGTTGTACAGAAGCAAGCTGCACTTCTGACATCATGTGTTATTCGCTATAAGAAGGTAATAAATTTGGCTCTCCGCAATAGCACAAAAGGTGACTTTGTTTATTAAGAGCAGTTTGACTCTTGGCATATACAAGGAATATACCATTGCTTTCCATAACATGCCTAGGTTCAATTTTTGGTAAATACTTCTTCACAGTAACCATTCTTAACTGATGACCCTTACATATTTGAATTAAGATGTGATAAATATATTCACCACTTCATTGGCAAGGGAAAAAAATGAGAGTTTTCTTTTTTCTTGTCATTCTCTCTCTTTTTCTCTCTCTCCCTTCCTCCCCCCCTCTCCTTCCCTCCCTCTCTTTCCCTCCCTCTCTTTCCCTCCCTCCTTCTTTGTATTGAGCTTGAGCATCTAAGGCTTTTACATTTTCTATTCAATAAAGTTACAGAATTCTTTTACATTAATATAATTATAATATATTGTATAGGCCGGTGTGGTGACCAAGTGGTAAAGATGCTTGCTTCCCACTCAGAAGGCTGAAAGTTCAATTCTAGGTAGTGGCGGATGTTTTTTCCTCAGGGCACAAAGAGAAAAATCTGCAAACTCCGCATAGGCATGAGGAAGGACATCCAGCCAGCATATGCTGAGCTCTACCCAGTTGCCTGAACTCTACCCCAGATTAAGGAATTACAGGGTCATAAAAAGGGAGGTTTTTAAAATTATAATATAATTTATAGTAAATTTTTTACTGTAGGTTATATTACAATTATATTAATATATAAAATTTCTATAGTCTTTAATAATTGGTTTTACAATGAAAATCAAATTAAGAGATTACAGTGTCATAAAAAGGGAATATTTTTATAGTAAGATTAAAAAAAGACTACAATAATCTCAATTTTTAGAAGCATTATTTCATAGTAATATTTGCTCCTTGTTCTCACATTGACATTGATTGGGGAAGAGAAGCGGGGTATAAATCTAAATAAATAAATAAATAAATTAGTTTAATCAAGTAGTAGTGGTTTATGTCTTCAAAGTCTTGTTTGTTTGGTGAGGCCAACTCAAATAACTCTTCTCATTCATGAATAAGATGTTATTTTCCTTAAATTTATTTTAGGAACAGTGAAATACAAAAGTCATTTTTCCTTTAAAGATTTAAAAAACTTGTTACCCAAAGAAAGGACTCTTTTTAACTTGTTGAAAAGGGAAAATTTACGTTGAGTCAAGTTCTACTTCTAATGATTTTATAATTTTCTTAGCAAAAGCAAGATTGTGGTTTGGAATTATATTCTTTTTGAGTTGTATTTTAATTTTCCAATCTAAGCCTTGGGATTTCATATAGTCACCCACCCAGGTTTTGACTAGGTCCAGCCCTCTGTAATTTTCTGAGATTGTTTCAGATCATCTTTATTCTGCCACCTATCTGGCCATTAGGAACTCATTACATTTCTCTTTATCTCTGATCTCTGTTATGTACATATGTAAAGGTAAAGATAAAAGTTCCCCTTGCATATATGTGCTAGTAAGTTCTTAACTATAGGGGGCGATGCTCATCTCCATTTCAAAGCTGAAGAGCTAGCGCTGTCCGAAGATGTCTCCATGGTCATGTGGCCAGCATGACTATACTCCTAAGGTGCATGGAACAATGTTACTTTCCCACCAAAGGTGGTCCCTATTTTTCTACTTGTATTTCTTACACGCTTTCAAACTGATAGGTTGACAGAAGCTGGAATAAGTAATGGGAGCTCACTCCATTAGGCGGCACTAGGGATTCTAACTGCCAAACTGCCAACCTTTCTGATTGACAAGCTCAGCGTCTTACCCACTGAGCCACTGCGTCCCATTCATACATATGTATGCAACCATTATTACATTAAGCACAGGCTTACTGTATTCCACTCTGCTCCTTTCTTTAACATCAAAAAGTAAGAAATCATGCTGCTTAAACACAGTACTCTGCTGAATATGGGGGGGGGGGCGCAATATGATGTTAGAGGTCATGACTCTGCAAATCTTGGAGATCTTAAGATAGATGTTGCATCTGATCAACCACTATTATATTATTTCTGACTGTCAAATCTCTACCCTTTTAGCATTCCAGAAGGTTTTGAAGACCTGGTTTTTGGAAGAAAACTAGATAACAGCACATTAGAACTGATTTGACACAATGTTTTTGTTGTTTTTTATGTTTTAATGTTTTGATCAATTGAATTTTAAAATGTTGATATGATTTTATATGGCTTTTAAGTTTTGATTGAGAGCCACACAGAGTTGGTTGAAAGATGGCAGCTATATAAATGTACAGTAAAAGTAAGTAGGTAAGTAAATACATAAAATGAGTTTCAATGGATTCTATCTTGGAACTGGAAAGAAAGGTAGTCTTTGTTTTTAGTTTTTTGTATATTAAACTATGAATTAATTTTCTTGTGGTTAATTGAGCACCTCTTCTCCCTTAAAGAAGTAAAATTTAAAATATTTCTTCTTTTTATTTTATTTTATTTATAGGCTGCCCAACTCCCGTAGGACTCCAGGTGGCTAATAATACAATAGCAAATTAAAACAAGTCTAAAAATTTTAAACAGTTCAAAACATTTAAAATATTTAAAATTCACAATAAAATCAAACAAACATTCTAATGCATCCATTCATGGGGTAATCAGTGGTCCCAAGCCTGCTGGCACAGCCAGGTCTTAGTGGTCCGACGGAATGCTAATAGATTAGGGATGGTCCAGATATCGGGTGGGGGGGGAGTTGATTCCAGAGGGTTGGTGCAGCCACAGAGAAGGCTTTCCCTCATGGGCCCACCAGATGGCATTGTTTGGCAGATGGGACCCATAAGAGGCCAACCCTTGGGATCTAACCAGGCACTGGGAGCGTAAGGTGGGAGGAGACAGTCTCGAAGGTACCCTGGTCTTAAGCCATGTAGCCATATTATTGAAGCCAAAATATATACTCTAAAAAATAACGTTTGAAAAATGAAATATAGTTTTTCTAAGGGAGGAATAACTGTCATCATTAGGGATATCATACATTCATATATTTTAAGTGTCTTACATTAAAATAATTTTGAGAAAATTCAGCTACCAGCATGATCACAGTTTGTTTCTTACTTGGTTCCTTTTCTTTGGCAGAGTTTTATGAGCTTCCTTAGTCTCATGTTCTTCATCCAGATTGTTATAGGGTTACTTATTACTACTTGATGTATAGTAATGAGTTGGGAATTTGCAAAGGCTATATGTATTCCTTTTTATATAATTTTACACTGGTTTGATATGCATAAATATATTATGAAGAGGGTTTATCCAATACAGCAGATCCAATCGACGTTAGGATGTGGTACTATGTGTGCCCTCTCCACACAGTCTGGGTCTTATCAAATTTTCAAGACTTTGGCACTTAACAATTTTCTTAACAACTTTTTTATTTAGCACAGGAAAGGAATTTTGCATGCCCATAAGCTAATTTTAATACTACTCCCATATTCTTACCTTTTTTAGTTCAACAATCACATCGTCTTCTTTTTATATTTTACTAGCTGTTTACCAGCTTTGCCTGGGTAAATTTTTAATGGACTGCCATCTTCCTTCCTTCTTCCCTCCTCCCTTCCCTCCCTCCTCCCTTCTCTCCTTCCTCTCTCTTCCCTCAGTTCTCTTTTCCTCTGTGTTCCTTCCTTCCCTCCTTCATCCTCCCTCCCTTCTTCCTCCTCCCTCCCTCTTTCCCTGTGTTCCTTTCTCCCTTCCTTCTACCTGCATCCTTCCTACCTTTCTCCTCTCTCCGGCCTGTCTTCTACAAGCAGCCAGGTTCTTTCAGCTGGCCACATGCCTTCCCGAAGAAAAGAAGCAAAGGATGCAATGGGTAGAACCCAGAAGTGCCGCCAATCAGCTGTTGGTGAAGGTAAAGGAGGCAAGGCTTATTTATTTATTAGATTTTATTTATTAGATTTATATCCCGCCTCTCTTCCCCCAATGGGGAACTCGAGGCGGCGATGGGGAACTTCCTGGCGGCCGCCCCTAATTGCCTCCTTTGCCTTCATCAGCATTGCATACTGTTCCCCAGCTGGGGAGGGAAGCAGCTGTGGCTCTACTGCACCAATGGTGAGAGGGTCAGGAGGGGAAAGGCATAGTGCATGTGCGTGAGCCGTAGCAGCAACTGTGGATAGAAATCTGTGCGTGCACAGTGGAGAGTTGCTGCGGCTGTCATCTTTGAGCCCCAAAAAAGGGGTGAAAAACAGACCCTATCTTTTCCAGACCCCGACTGTCAGGGTCGAGGTTGTTTTTCTGTCAGGGCTTGATGTAGGGTTTGCGCAACAAAGCAACACTGACAAACGGTTTGGATGCAAGATACGTTTACTCGAAGCCACAATCAAAACACTCAAAGCCATACATGGATTTCCCACAAAAACAA
>JANHGC010010237.1:209370-221309 GCA_027560395.1 Boaedon fuliginosus | reverse complement strand
GTAACAATATAAAACAGTTCATTATGTGTTAAAATTCATTTAAGAATTATTAAACATTATTAAAACATTATTAAAACATTCTTCAGGTGTAGCCCAACTCAGCCCGCTGAAAGAGCCATGTTTTGTGGGCTTGGTGGAAGGTTAACAGGTCAGGGATAATCCGGATCCCCGGCGGAAGCTCATTCCAGAGGGCCGGGGCACCCACAGAGAAGGCCCTCCTCCAAGAAACTGCCAGTCGACATGGTTTGGCTGGCGGTATCCGCCGGAGACCAACCCTGTGGGCCCTCACAGGGCACTGGGAGGCAAATGGTGGTAAGAGGCGGTCTTGTAAATAATAATTGTAACTTCAAATGGTCACTAAGCAAACTGTCAAGGACTACCTTTATTTGAAAAATTAAATGCTCTAATGTTTCTTCTAAAGCATACTTACGTTACAGGTTTATATGAGATTTAGAAATATTTGTTCCTTAGGGACTTCTCAATCCAGTATGAAAATATAGTATGTTTTAAAGGAATCAATTTGGTAAGCTTATTTGCATATTGATCTCATGTTTTTATAGTTTAGAATTTTATTTTCTAAAGTGGCAGTTAAATTTTACAGTCTGGGAAAAATCCTATTTATTTATATTTAATTTTTTCATAAAAAAATTACGCTAGTGAGGGGGGGAAATGAACATTCTTGGTAGCATCCTTTGTAACTGTGCTATGAACTAGAAATTGATGAAGGGATATTTCCCACAGGCCTGCCCTTTTTCGCAATTGTCTCATCCCGAGCTTAAAGTGCTGTTCCATCGATGTTTGTGTGGTATGCTTCTTCATTTGATTTTTTCAATCTGAATTACTTATGTCTCAAAATGTGTAGAAGCTGAGCTCAAAAGCAGGGCTGCCTTAACCATTTGTGTACTGCACAAGGGTGCTGCATAAAGGGGAAAGTGCCATTTGCAAGATAAAAAATGTTTTTAATCAGCTGCTGGAAGTTTTTTTAAAAAAATGTTTTTAACATTGGACAAGTGTGCGAACTTTGTGCACAAGGGCTCCTCCTTATACTCCAGTAGTTCCCTGCTCACTAGCTTTTTCCTTAAGTCTGCTTTTCTTTTCATACATTTTTACTCACTAATGCACGAAGACCTTCCTGAAATGTTCATAAAATGTTGCATGTTTGGCAGAACAAAAGCAGTGGCTACCATAGATTATCAGTGCGGTAGAAGATTTGAGGTATGAGGTTATTTTTATATCTGCATTCCATCACATTCTGTTCTGCTTTACAAGGACAAATACTTCAAAATGTTTTCCATTCTGTTTTCAAAGATAAATGAATCTTCCTCTTAATCACCTTAGAAATCAATGTTCTAAGGCAGAGCAACATACAAGATAAAGGGGTTACTTCATTTTGGGATTACTTTGATCTGAAGAAAAATATAGACTAGTGGTTCTTAAACTGATTCAATTACTTCTTCTTTGGGTCTCAAATACTGTCATTACCCCCACAGAAAAGACAAGAGTCTTAATAGCTGCAGTGTTAAACTGGATCCTTGATAATAAATAAGCAAGCAATTGCAAATCACACTGTTACCTCCAGCATATACAGTACCCAAATTACTGCTTTGGGTAACAATATGGGCAGCATATAAATTTAATAAATAATCACATAAATAAATAAATAAATAAAATTACCCCCAGTTTAAGAACCACTGATAGAGACGGGCCCTTATGCATCAAACAAAAGCTTCATTTAAATTTCTTACAATGTCTTCCTTACAAATAGATTATCACCTCCCATAAGTAGGATACAAACAGCCATACGCTCCTGTTGCCACACTCCAAAGCTTATAACTTCTGATACATATGGTTCTTCATCTTCTTCTCCTTCTTCTTCTTAGGCCTTGGCACACAATCATAGAGTTGCAATTGCATAATTTTCATTTTGTTAATTCAACAGGTTTTTTTTCCTTTTCTTCAAGGAAAACCACCTATTGTTGAAGTCTTAGATGCTCTCTACCATGAATTGGCTGCCTGCAAACTCACCGGAAGCAAGTCTCTTGAGAAAACACCAGGACACCAGTCTTTGTCAAGCTCTTTGGTTATCTCCTGTTGAGCAACAATATCTATATATTTTTTAATATTTTTTTTTACGAATATCACCATGGGGTTAAAATTTGCAATGCAAAATCATGGAGGGCTCTGCCATCTATGTAATGTTTCTAATGCAAGAGATGAAATGATAAAATAAATGGCATAAAGAGATAGGCAAATGGAACAGAAAGTCCAGGATTATCTATAAGGACTGACAATGGGCCTTGAATAAGCTTTTGAAGGATAGCTCTTTCATCCTTTCTTATGGGTCTTTTTACAATTGGATATATGATTTGAGATTTGAGAACTATGCAAGTACAGCATACATCTGAAACCTGAAATTATATTCAATATTTCCAAAGTCCCCAAAACTGTCATTTAATGTACAAATAAATTTTATCCAGTAGTTACCCCTGATAGAATTAAATGGCATCTAAAATCTCTATTTTACCACTACCTAGAAGGATTATATATTAAAGGAGGAATAAAGGTGACTTGAAGTCTGGCAGAATTACTGTAGGCTATCAGTTCTGGACTACAACATTTAGACAATGGCACCAAAAAGATTACATATATACAGTAATTGTAGCACTTTGTTTTTTTAATGGAATCCGAACAACTTTCCACTGGAGTTAGCTGCAAAATGGGATCAGGAAAACAAGGATCAGGGTACTTTGGGCAAGGGTGTCAAAGAAGCAGATTGTAATTCTTTCACACACAAAATTCTACTCTTGGTTTTGTTTTCCGTTTGGATTGAGAGCTACCTTAGTTATGATATGACGAGAGAAAGGTTGATCATCTACCACAAACCATTTGCATCCATCTCTACCAGTACCTCCTGATCTTCCATCTGTCCATTCTTGCCTTTCAGCAATCTGTAAAATAGTTATAGGTTGTTATCACTGCATATACTTGGAGGAACTATGTGTGTTAAAAATACTGGCTGAATGATGTATGTATGGCTACTTGTAAACATAGTTTATTTGATTCTAGAATTATGTCTGCATTTTTTACTGGAAATTTACAAATGTAGTATACCTTGGTAAGACCTTTTAACTATTAACTTCAACCCTAGTTAAAATGTAGGTTTAAAAGTCAATATTAAAAGTCACCTTGATTCTTTTAAAATAATGTCAGTACAGCAAAAAACAGTGGGGGTGGTAGTAGGAGCCAGAGGGAATCACAGGAAGTATATAAAGTACTTGGATTATTTCAGTTGCATTCGTTCCCATTATGAATCTAAAGAGCCATGGTGGTGCAATGGTTAGAATGCAGTACTGCAGGCTACTTCTGCTGACTGCCGGCTGACTGCAATTTGACAATTCGAATCTCAACCGGCTCAAGGTTGACTCAGCCTTCCATCCTTCCAAGGTCGGTCAAATGAGGACCCAGATTGTTGGAGGCAAAATGCCGATTCTGTAAACCGCTTAGAGAGGCTGTAAAGCACTGTAAAGCGGTGTATAAGTCTAAATGCTATTGCTATTATCTACTTTTGTAAAGTAGCCTGGTCTATGTCCTGGCCTAACTTTTCAGGCAGCTTAGAGCAGACACTAGCTTTAAGTCAAGTCATTCTTCCTTGTGCTGTTTCATTGGTTTTTCAAGGATTCTAGATCCTTGATATTAAACAAGGTGCTATCAGATGCCTCCTGATTTTTTTAGTTCATGAGAAATCTACTTTAAACCATTAGAATTTCTGCTGCAGAAGTTCAGGTGATTGGGGGCAATCAGATTAGGAGAGAGGCTAGTGAACAGGCTTCCCATGCCTGTTATATAGTCAGAATTTATGAAAATGGCTTATCTCCAAAACATGACAGATGACTCAATTCACAATTGAATGCTTGATTATTTTAATACGAAACTGTTGATGTGATTTGAAGATCATCCTGCCTCATGGCTTAACCATGATACTAACTTGGCTGAGTTTGATCAGTGTACGATTGTTAGACAACTTTCAGTGGCTGAATCACAATCACACAACTCAACCCAACATTACAGTTTAGCACTCCTTGACTTTTCCCCCCTCTTCCAGGTACCCCTGGCAATCATTGGATAACAATGTGACTTATAAGACATGTGCTAGATATATATTTTCCATCTCCCTGTTCTCTTCTTTATTTTTATTCTGTATATTTTAACCATCTTCCTTCATGACTTGTTTCTGGAAATTTCATTGTGTGCTACAATTTATAAGCTTTCAGATAGACTAATAAAGATATTCTTTCAATATGGGTTTGGATGTTTTTTTTTCTCATGGCCAACATAACTATTATTTAGCTTTTCACCATGCTTTAATTTATATCTTAAGGCAAGATATTTCAGAGCACTGTTTGGTTAAAACAGTGTTGCAGCCTTAAGTATGCTTACTTAGAGATTGAGTTTCTTTAAAATATTGGAATAAATGATTACATAGGATAGCTGGGTCTTCATGTGTGCCTTCATGTGTTTTTTGTGCCATTCTCTATTTGATAGGCACAGAGGGAGCATACTTGGGCTGTTCTGATAAATACTACTGATGCTAATAATCAAAATATTTTGTGCATCTGTTCCACCTCTCAATGCATTTTTCTTAGTATGAAAAAAGAGGAATGCATTAGAAAAATATGGGAGATGTCAACATCTGGACCACCCATAACATTTTATGAATGAGAAAAACTTGATTTGCACAGTGAAAGCCTTCTCTGGAAGCATTTGGAATATGTCTATTCCTTTGTTTTGCTTATGGTTTAAAATGCAAATGCTGATTTGCAGTGAGAGAATGCCGTAGCCATTAGCTTGGTAACATGTTTCTTGTTCGCTTGCTGCACTGTGTGGGAAATTGGGCTACAGTCCTTGCAGAAATTGTTCCTAGATCTGCTGGCAAATGGACTCCTGAGTTATCACACTAAGCCACAGATTATGTGACCATATTTGTCCAACACCCTTGGCAGAATGAGCTGGTTTTTTGAAGTCAATGCTGATCCTTGTGCTTCAGCAGGGACAAAAGGGAACGGTTATTTTTCAGTATCTTTCCAGCAATTGCAGAAAAAGATTAGGAAGCTTTTTTAAAAAAAAATTAATGAAAAAATAAATCTGCAGTAGTGTGATATCAAGTCAGGCAGCTTATTCATCCACTTTTCACATTTGCTAACCCCTGTGTTTGTGTATATGGAGAGAGAGGGAGGGAGGAAGAGAGAGATAATTCATTTTGTCTATCCTGCATTATTATTATTATTATTATTATTATTATTATTATTATTATTATTATTATTATTATATTAAATTTATACCCTGCCTCTCTTCACCGGTCAAGGGGATACAATCTCTACCTAAACTGTCTAGGTCTAGGATGTTTACAGATATAGAGCTGTAATTCTCATATTAGTAATTCTCGGGGGTTCCAATCTCTGTGGAGTGTCCATGTGGAAGGAGGATATTCATGCCCCTCATAGAGCTGCAGAAATGATTACTGCTCATATTTTTGTAGCAGGAACTACTTGTTTTTTTCTCAGGACTAGAAAATGATGGTGTTGATCAGAGTATTAAGAATATGGTCTCTTTTTTTAATTGACAGGTCACTAATCATTTTTATACTGACTATAATTTCTCTGCAGTGGTAGCAGGACCTAGTAGAATGAATCTAGACGGTATGTTTTTTGTGATTTCAAAACAGTGATTTTGTTAAGGATTCAGTTTGAGACAGGGAAATGATCCAGACAGTGGACAGAATGGCTTCTGAAGATCTAAAGGAAACAGCTGAGACCACTGGTTATTCAGGAAGCTCAGGACAACAAAACAGGTTTGGCAGCTAGCACAACGGTGGAGGAAGTCTTGGAATAAAGACTGGAATAAAGATAGACTAGAATCTACAGAATAACAAGAGTTGGAAGGGACCAGTAGACTTCTGGGGCGTGGCCTGAGCGAATATGGCAGCTGGAACAGGTGTCTCCATTCCCTGCCCAGCTTCCGTTTGACCAAGCAGCCAGAAAAGGCAGTATCAGTTTTGGAGGAGCTGAGAAAGGAGGGGGGATTTCAGACTGCAGCGGCAGAAGGCATTCTCCCGTTTTGGCATCGGATAACTCCCTGAAACGCCAGCGAGTGGAAAGGTGATCAGGTGATCACCTTGGAGTGACAGCGCACCCAAGTTAAGGAAGGGAAGATCAACGGAGATTGGAAGACATGAGGCTCGTTTTGACAGGATTTAGAGCTCTCTGGAGAAGAAGGGCTAAACTGAGCTTGTTAGTGGTGAGGCCAGAAGAGCGGAGCGGAAGGATGGTTCCAAGAGCGGGTGGCAATCTTAGGCAGAGGCCATATCTCACTGGAGAGCACTAAACCAGCTGACTCATTCCAATACATCTCCTTGTTTGACGGACCAACAGGAATAAAAGGCAAATTTCTTTCTGCAGGGTGAGAACTCTGTTGTGATCCTTAAACTGAAACCTGTGTTTAGAGTGAGAGTTGTAAGTGGTGATTTGGACAGATTGGCAGATTGGTGGCTCAAAAGTACTGGATTAACCCCTTCCTGATTAATGTGACTTAGTACTGTGAATTGATTATTACCATTTCTATATAACCTGGATGAATTAATTGAGTGATTGAGTGATGGATTGATTCCCTCCCCACCCAACATTAAAAAAAAAGAAAAGAGAGACTTTGGGGACTCAATAGCAGATCGCCACCTAGTGGGAACAAAAGTGTTTTTCTCTCCTTATATCTTATACCTTATACTATTATATCTTGGACAGTTCCCAAATTTCAATCTTCACCTTAACTACTTTATCACTGATTAATTAATTGACAATAGTGGATAAGTAGGCAAGTAATATACTGTATTGTTTAAAATATATAAATGTATACTTACATATGTGTTGATGGTAAAATAGTGAAAGTTTATTTGAATGTATGTGGCTTCGGCAAAATTGGTTTTGCACTTTGGATATGTCTAAAAATCTTACAAGTGTGGGGGGAAAGGGATCATCAGCCTCTCCTTTAATGACAACTCCAGTAGGACAAAGACTATCAGAAATGGCCCCCTCGGAAAAAGGCTCTACCCTCCAGAACATTCAAAATATGATCCAACAACTATAAGAAATGATAAATAAGAATCAAGAAGCGGAAAATAATAATCATGAGGGGGTTAAAAAAGAGATGAACAGAATGACAATGGAATTGGCTAAAGGCTATGAGGACATTAAAGCTGAAATGGGAAGTGTTAAAGAGGGTTTAAAAGAAATGGGAGAAAAGATTGAGAATATGCAATTGATAACTACTAAAAATGACCAAAAGATTCAAAAACTGGAGGAAAAAACTGAACATTTAGATGGGAAAATGGACAAAATGAACCAAAAACAGACATTGATTAACAAGAGACTAGAAGATGAGATCATACATCTTTCAATGGAGTGGGCTGCTTCTTTCCTCCGCTTTCAAAATATTGTAGAGACAAGGAAGAAGATTTAGGGGAGAAAATGTTAGAAATTATAGTGGGTATTTTACAAAGAAAGAACAGGAAATTAGAATAGAAATAGATGAAATATACCACATCAATACTAATTACACATGACATAACAATCTCCCAAAAGAGGTTCATATAAGGTTTGCCAGGAAAATTGTGAGAGATGAGGTACATCAACATTCAAGGGAGGAGACAATCGTATATGAGGAAAGAAAGCTCATAATCTTAAGACAAGCCCCTAGAAGGGTGAGAGACTTGAGAAAAAAATACCATTTTTTAACAGCTAGCCTACTTAGAAATAGGATAATGTTCAGATGGATCCTCCCTGAAGGGATCCTGCTATCATGGCAGGACAAAAAAAATTAAAATCAATAACAGTAGACAAAGTACAGGAATTCTATCAGAAATATCTAATAGAAATAGAGGAGCAAGAAAGTGAGGAAGAGATAAGTAGTAAAAGTCAGGAAGAACAGCAGGGGGACACAATAACAATCAGGAAGTGGGGATTAAAACAAGGAGTAAAAGAAGGGAACGGGAGGGACCAGGGCCACAAACGCAAAGAGAGTCAAGAATAAAAAGGGCGGTTAGATATAAGTAAATGGAGGAAGAAATCAAACTGTTATCTGTAAATATTAATGGTTTAAACTCACCCAGTAAAAGGAAAAGAATACTAACAAATCTATACAAAAAAAACCCAGACATAACATGCTTATAAGAGACTCATATTAAGAAAGATCACCAGAGAATTTTGGAATAACCAAAATAGGGATACTGTTTGTAGCTGCAGCAAAACAGAAGAAAAAGGGGGTAGCCTTATACATAAAAGCACACCTAAAAACTAAATTGATTTTTTCAGATGTCAAAGGAAGAATTTTAATTGTAGAAGTAACACTAAACTATAGGAAAATGTTGATGACTGCAATATACGCGCTGAATAGTGATCAAGGAAACTTTTATAAAAAATTACATCAGAGAATAGTAGAATTAGAATGTGAAAGTATTTGTGACTTCAACTCCATTGTGGATATTAAAAAAAATTATAAAAGTGATAGAAAAGAAACAAAAAAATATAATAGGAGAATGCTTCCAAAATCCTTTTTCTATATGGTTGAAGAATTGGATCTACAAGATTTATGGAGGTAGTTGAACCCACAAGCCAGGCAATATACCTTTTATTCAATGAGGCATGGATCTTGGTCACGGTTGGATATGGCGTGGGGCACAGCAGAGACAAAGATGGAAATACAGGAAATAGAGATTTACCAAATATATGGACAGACCACAATCCAATTATGATTAAATGGAAAGAGGGGGAAAGACCAACAAGATGGACATTAAATACTAATTTACTTAAGGATAAAGATTTGGTACAAAAACTAGAAACAGAAATGACCAATTTTTTTAAGGAAAATAAAAAAGAAGATACTTCCCTTCAAAATACTTGGGATATAGCAAAAGCATATAAGAGAGATAGTGATAGGATATTCAATTAAGAAATTTAGAGAGAAGGTTAAATCACAACAATGGCTACAAACAGAAATTAAACAATTGGAGGAAACATTATGAAAAAACCCAGGAGATACACAGATACAAACAAAATTAGGTCTAATAAAAAATAAATTAAGGCTACTGGAGCAAGAAGAAATAGCAAGGAAAATAAATAGGGCTAGTCAAAGCTAATAAGACAGGGAGGTGGCTAGCATCTAGATTGAAACAGGAAAAAATGAATTATTAATCAATTAATAGATAGTGAAGGGAAAACCCAATTCCAAAGCAAACAAAAATTGAACATAGCATGGCAATATTTTGCCACATTATATGAAAAGGAAAAAATATCTGAAAAAATAATTACCCAATACCTAAAGCAAATAAATATGGACAAAATTTCAGATGTTAAAAGAGAACAATTAAATGCGGAGATTACCTTGACAGAGATTAAATTAGCTATTAATAAACAAAAAAGTAATAACACACCAGGGACAGACGGCTTATTGGCAGAAATCTATAAAACCTACACCCTATGTTAGAACAACACATGTCAGAGTTATACAATGAGGTGATGAATAAAGCTAAAAATCCCAGAATCATGGATGGAATCAATAATTGCATTAATATACAAAGAAAATTCAGAGAAAGATCAAATTGAAAATCATAGACCAATTTCTCTTTTAAATGCAAACTACAAAATTTTAATGATAATTTTGGCTGAAAGTCTTAAGGAGATTTTGAACGAGGTGATACATGGGGATCAGAATGGATTCCTCCCAAAAAGATACCTAAGAAATAACATCAGAACAATTATAAATGTCTTAGAATTTTATGAGGCATGTCCAGATAAGCAATTGGCTTTGATATTCTTTGATGCAAAAAAAGCTTTTGACAAAGTTAATTGGGATTTTATATTTATACAATTAGAGAGCATGATTTTGGTAAAAACTTTATAAATTCAATTAGAGCCATCTATAAAGAACAAAAAGCAAGAATGATTGTAAACAGGGAACAAACAGGTAATTTTTACATACAAAAAGGTACGAAATTGCCCATTATCCCCATTATTATTCATATTAACGTTGGAACCAGTATTAATTTCAATTAGGAAAAATTCAGAAATAAGTGGACTTATACATAGAAAACAGAAATATAAAATCCAGGCGTTTGGCGATGATCTTGTATTCATATTAGAAGATGCCATAAATTCAGGAGAAAAATTATTGGAAAAAATATATAATTATGGAAATGCAGCCAGAATGAAGATAAAGAGAAGACAAAAATTATAACTAAAAATATGACTAGAGACCAAAATGAGACTTTAACATGTAAAATAGGTATACAAATAGCCAAGAAGGTAAAATATTTAGGAATAAATCTCACAGCAAGATGTTCATCCTTGAAAGAAGACAACTATACTAAACTAATTCAACAGGTAAAGACAGACCTACAAAAATGGAAAAACCTGCAAATTTCTCTTTTAAGCCGAGTCGCAGTGATAAAAATGGCAATATTGCCAAAATTCCTTTTTTTATTCCAAACTATTCCAATCCAATTAAACAAAAATTTCTTCAATGAATTAGATAATATAACTTCAAAATTCATATGGCAAAATAAAAAACCAAGAATAAAAAAATAATGCTCCAAGAAAGAGGTGGGCTGGGCCTTCCGGATTGGGAGTTATACGTCCAAGCAGCAGCTCTAGTTTGGATCAAAGATTGGATGTCCCTGAGAAACAAAAGATTGCTAAATTTAGAGGGCCATGACCTACAAAAGGGATGGCACGCATCAATGTGGTACGATAGGTGCTAAAAAAAGAGATACTTTTGGAGACACCAATTGAGAGGAACACTTCTAGCAGTTTGGGAAAAAATAAGGAAAAAAATTATATGCAAGTACCGAATTGGATTTCAACAATGGAGGCTTTAATATACCCAAATCTTTTGGGGCAAGGGAAAATAGTAAATTATAGACAAATATTAGATGAGGGGGGAGAGCTACGTACGATGCAAGATCTGGAGAATAGGGGGATAGAGATGAGGTGGTGGCCATATATGTTAATCAAAACCCAATTTAATAAAGACAAGAAAACATTAGAAATATACAAAGAAACCCAAGAACTGGATACAATATTATTAGAAGGAGAGGAGAAATTAATAACTAAAATATATAAATGTTTATTAGAAGAAAACTTGAGGGAGAAACTGTTAAAGAAAACATGATAGTGTGGATGAAAAATTTCGGGTATTCAATTGAACTGGATGATTGGCAAGAAATTTGGGAAAGAAATGTTAAATTAGTCACAGCTACATCATATAAAGAAAACATCTATAAAATGTTCTATAGGTGGCATCTCCCCACCCACCCCGCCAGATTGGCAAAGATGTTCCCTAGCCTTTCTCCAAACTGCTGGTAGTGCATAAACCCACAAGGATCATACTTCCACCTATGGTGAACATGCCCAAAGGCAAAGAATTATTGGAAGAAGATTAAAAACTCTCCAGGAAATAATAGAGATTAAATTAGACATGAGACCGGAAATGTATTTGTTAGGTACAAAGATAGGAATTAAAGAGAAAAACAAACTTTACTTAATTTTACACATTATCACTGCAGCAAGGATAGTTTATGCACAACACTGGAAAATGGAGGAAACCCCTAACGAAAGGAAAATTATCCATAAGATCTTAGATTGTGCCAAACAAGATAGATTGACCTTGACACTCAAGGAAAAAGAGGAAACAAAATTTTACCAAAGGTGGGAGCTTTGGTATATTTGGCTAGATAAAAAAATAAGAGAGTAGAGAAATCCAAATACTAAAGATCTAAAAAAGACAGTGTGTGTGTGTGTGTGTGTGTGTGTGTGTGTGTGTGTGTATGTATATGTATATGTATATGTATATGTATATGTATATGTATATGTATATGTATATGTATATGTATATGT
>JANHGC010010237.1:186821-197765 GCA_027560395.1 Boaedon fuliginosus | reverse complement strand
GCCCTGGCTGCCTTTCCTCAGAGCTGGCCTGCCCTTGGCCCAGAGACAGCCTTGCTGGAGCAGAGATGTGGGAGGGGTGCCAGGGGCTTCAGAAGGCTCGCAAACACTGACACAAATATACTTCTTAAAAAAAAACAAGCAAGGCCGGGTAATCAGTTAGTCAAACAATAAACAACAGCCTTAATCAAGGAACCACAAAGAACACTCCCACTAACATTGACAGGGCAAGCTACTTGTAAATAAACACAAAGCAAACCCCACTCCCTTCTAGCCTTCATGATCCCCAAAGTGCTTTTTTCAAGAGGCAACTGAACTTTCTGGTTTTTCTTTGAAGACGTTTCGGGGGATGAAAGGATTTATATTCCTTGCAGAGAGCTCGTCATTTGCATCTTTTTAGTGAGTCATTGAGGTCACCTGGAGGGTTGTCTGTGTCCTCAGGGTCACCTGACTAGTGCAAATGGGTGTGGAGCCTTCTAGGAACTGTTGAAAGGACTGTGTTGTAGACTGGAGATGGATGATGTTGTGTCCCTCCACCTCGGTTGAGAGAGGGCTGTTCAATTTTGACATAGATGCGGTGGTGGCCTGCAACCAGTTTCACAACCGGTTCTATGAGCGCATGTGCACAGAATTCGAATAATACCAATTTGAACCTCTACAGGGCAGCCCTGGTAAGTAGAACAGCTGAAGCACGCAAAATCCACTGTGCCATGTGGATCAGCTGAGCTGAAAAAGACGGAAATATAAGCCAGGATAGGGCAGGGACGCGTAGGCGGGAGAAGCTGATCATCGGAACTAATTGTTTGCTAGAATTGGTCCAAACCAGAAGCAGCCCACCACTGCATAGATCAGTGGTGGTTAACCTTTTTGGCAGCAAGTACCGACACAAGAGCGCATGCGCAACGGAAAGGCACCGCATGCCGGAAACACACATGCATGCCGGAAACAAGAGCAGGTCCCTGGCACGCATAAGGGCACTGGCCACCTGGTCTTCTGGTTTCTAATGCGCATGCATGTGCGAAGACCAGCTGGCCAGCACATGCATACATGCCAGGGAGCTGCTCTTCTGATTTACGGTGCTCCTGGGTATGCGAAGACCAGCTGGCCAGTATACATGAGCGTGCGGGAACCTAGAAGAGCAACGGGTAATGGCTGGCGTGCCTGGAGAGATGGCTTCCGGCAAACATGCCATAGGTTTGCCGTCACGGGCATAGATGGCCTCTTTGACCCCTCTTTCAAATCAGCGATCCTCTATCCAAAATATGGGCTTTGTTGTCTTCAAATGTGTGGCCTGTGTCATACAACACAGTCCTTTCAACAGTTCCAAGAAGGCTCTACACCCATTTGCATCCCTCAGGTGACCCTGATGATACAGATAAACCTCCAGGTGGCCTTAAGTACTGGCTAAAAGGATGCAAATGGCCAGCTGTCTGCAAGGAGTATAAATCCTTCCATTCCCCACCATCCAGTCAGAGATGAAGAAGCTTCTTGGATGAGAAGTGAAACGTCTTCATAAGAAAAACCAGGAAGTCCAGTTGCCTTTTGGAAAAAAAGCACTTTGGGGACAACCATGACTTGGATGAGTGGGAATCTCCATAGACCTTTAGCCTTGATGATGTTACCTAGTTGGGTAATGAAACGTCTTCAAGAAAACAATGAAGCTCAGAGAGCATCAAGGACACCCCCACCCCTCCCAGCTATTCTTTTCCTTTATATTTTCTCTTGGTGCAGAGATGGCATTTGAGATGACTTTGTTGCCAAAGTTGATAAAAGGAGCTATAGCTGGAAATGTTCTTCTTCTGTGACAGGTTTGTTTATTATTCTGCCGCTTCGTTGAACGGCTGCACTTTCTAGTCTGGGGGAAAAAAAAAAAAGCAGTGGGAAGTGTTCCCTCATGAGCAATTCTATTGGGATGTAAGAAGCCAGCAGCTGGAGACTGCGGGAGAGAATATTATACAATGCAAAACAAGATGTGCACATATTTACTCTGCCTTTCGGGGAAGGCGGTAGGTGTAGATGTCTCTCAGGCATTGGATGGTTCCTGAGGATTTTCTGAGGGAGTGTGGGGGATTTCCTGTGAGGTAAGGCGGAGAAATGACACGATTGCTGAGATCTTTTGAACTTGTGGGATTCAAAGATCAGGGGTGGGCTTCAAAAATTTCAGTAACTGGTTCTCTCCCCGGGCGTGGCCTAGTCGGCCTCCTGCACCATGGTGGGGGGAGTGTTTTTGCCTTCCTCGGGCTCTGGAGGCTTTCCTCAAGCCTCTGGGAGGGCAAAAATGGTCTCCCTGGGCCCTGGAGGCCCTCCGAGAGGCCTGTTTTTCACCCTCCCCGAGCCTCCAGATGGGCCCTGTACTTACCTGGCATCCAAAATGGGCCACATGAGGACTCCTGGGAGGGGCGGAGTGGGGCCAGCCAGGGGTGGGATTTATGGGTTTGCTGGGCAGAACCTTATCTAGAGGATATTGCCTGGACCTGTGAGAACCCCCAGCAGCCCACCCCTGCCAAAGATGTAGATCAGTACTTTGGAGTATGAGCTCTGCTATTTGTACGCTTGGATCCATGTCCTAACCCTTATGAATGGCTATAAGGACATGAATTATCATTGTCAGGTCATCGGGATCAGTGGTGGTATTCAAAGTTTTTCCTTACCAGTTCTGTGGGCGGGGCTTGGTGGGCAGGGGTTGGTAGGCGGGGCTTGGTGGGTCATGTGACTGAGTGGGTGTGGCCAACTCGACATCACTCGCAACAAGGTGGGGAGTTGGCCATGCCCACTCAGTCGCATAACTGATGCTAAAAAGGGAAGACGCGAAAGCCGCTGCTGCTTTTCGCAGCTTCAGAGACAATGGGGGGAGGCCTTCTCTCAGCTGGGGCAGGTCTTTAGCACCGAAGCTTTAAGAGATGCCCCAGCTGAGAGAAGACCAGCGCTGCTCAGCTCTCTTTCCTGGAGCTTGCTCCGGTGGCCCGGAGCTCGCTTCGCTATGCGCTGGAGCTTTAAAGAGCATTTTGCAACAATGTTCGTGGGCAGCCCCCAGGAATCCATGGATAACCGTCACACAGCTGTTGGATCAGAGTGCTTGCAGAACACCACAAAGTTTTTGAAGTCAATCGCACGCAGCACGCTTTTGACAGCCGATCGGGAAGCGCGCCCACAAAGCGGGTAACGAGCGAACTGGTAGGAACCCATCCCTGATTGCGGTCATCTTCAAAAAAAGATTGGAAAGCCTTTTGTCTGGGAATCTCCTGTCTTGGGCTGGGAATTGGACCAGAAGACCTTCAAGATCTATGAACAAACAAAACTGGAGAGTCATGTTTGCATCATAAAATCAGAGTGAAAGAGACCAGTCAGCTGAATCTTCAACAGACAACAAGAGGAACCACAATAGCAACCATAAGAGTTTATCACAAGGCTTCTTTTTCTTTCTTCCTTTTTTTCCCCTCCTCTGTCTGCTTTAGAATAATTAATGATTTGGGGCACTTGACATCATTGTTTAATTGAAATCTAAACTGAAACAGCTGCAGTTCCATAAGATAGACATTTATCTTGTAAAAGATGTCAGTTTACAACTGCAAAACAAGTAGCACCCTTGACCATTGCATGTTTATAATTTATAAAATGCCATAAGACTTACTGTATGTACTCTCAGATACGTTTTAGGTACCAAAATATGCTCCCAAATTTCTTTAAAGTATCCATATATACTTATACTCCTGGATAACCCCATCTGCAGATACGCCAACCCTCCATTTTTTTTAACCAAAATACCATGAAAAGTGGACAAGCCAATTGCGAATTTATTTGTTTGTTTGTTTGTCATATGGTAGCTAAATTTGTAAATGAAAGCATACAAAACTGTTGAGGGTCAGCTGATTTGCAGTGGTTTTATGGTATTTGGGTTAAAAAGTCAAGGGTCAGGTTATCCATAGATTGGCATATATGCAAGTATATATAGTAGTTTAACAATCATTTCTTTTAGTTCTAATAACTAGAATATATGAACTTTCTTAAATATTTTAGATTAAATCCAATTTGCATTGAGGAAGGACCATGCAGGGGGGGGAAATATAAGAGGTACTTGTATTTGATATTGTATGGAGGGAATAAGGTTTCAGCCTAGTTGTTATAAAATATTTACTATTTTAATAGAGTAATAAATGAGATGTTACTGTCAATTAGTATTTTTGCATCATGAAAATTAGATCTATTAAAGTGCAATAATAATATTAATTTAACTAAAATATGAGTGGGTTTTTTTTCTTCTGTTGAGTTTGATTCTCGGACATAAAGTAGTTCAGACAAGTACCTGCAGTTTTCTTGGCAATATTTTTCAAACGTGGTTTGCCCTTATTTCCTTCCTAGAACTGATAGAAAGTGACTAGTCCAAGGTCATCCATCTGGCTTCATGCCCAAAGCGAGACTAGAACTCATGGTCTCCCAGTTTCTAGTCTGATGCCTTAACCACTACCCTAAGCTAGCTGTCATGAAAATGTAGTTTTAGAAAAATGTTAAACTCTCTTCATGATCCACTTTAATTTGTAACCAAACTCATGTGATTGCACAGATTCTGGTTTTCAGTTCTGATTTCTCCCTGCTCACCATTCTGGGTAAGGTTGAAGGGAACTACAGTCCAGCAACAATCCAACTTTTATTTATTTTTATTTATTATGCAATTTACTATATATCAGTTTGCTTCTTGTACATCCTTTGTTTACTGTCATGATTTATGAGATGACAACTTTCTATTCCAGCTTTTTAATAGCTTTTTTAATTTGAGTTAAATATATGCCAGAGAGAAAATTCAACATTTTCTTCTTCACCAAGAGAGTCCTGCACTCCTTTTACTAATTACCTCTCTGCACAAGGGATATAAAGGGAGTGTCCCAGTCACAAGGGTGGGGGAGGGGAAGCATAATGATTGATTCTTCCACACAAGAGGAATCCACTAGAATCCTATGCTGCTTTTCTGTATTATGTTTTATGGATGTGTAGAAAAGTTTGCTGTTGTGTATAACACAATGCATATAGTTTAAATGTATTCAATGCATTCAGTTGCTCTGGCAATTATGTGTGCCAAAATCACTGGTTAGATATTCTGCCTATCAGTTTTATATTATTATTATTTTTTCATTCAAAGTTGTTTTGGACAATATTTGGCAATATATGACTATGAAAGAGAAAGCGAGACCCTTTGTAACCAAGCTAATTCCAAGTGATTTCCTGGATATGTTGATAAAGTTTTCTGAAGATTTACATGGAAGTGGTTTGACATTGCCTTCTTCCAGGTTGGTAGATTTTCAGAATTTTCTGGTAGTTTCCCCATTTAAATAGAAATTAGTCTGACCTTGTTTAGCTTTTGAGGTCTTTCTAAGTCTATTGAATGCTGTTACTTAACTAGGCTCCATATTTGAAGGAGGGATAATTAGCCGAAGGCTTTCCACTTTTCTCAAGGTTTTTGCCAGGGTTGGACTAATAGGCAGCGGCTGCTCTTCCCACTGAGGACGTTTTCCTAAGTCCACCTGCAGCAACTCAAAATTAATTGTGCTTTTTAAAAGAAATACATCTCTGCCTCAAATAAATGCTTATGTAGACCTTCGGGCCTCTAGCTTGTCCTTTGACTATAAATTGAATGTAATTGGTTAATAATTGTTATTTAAACGTATATCTGTCACCTTAATTGAATTTTTCAAAATTAATGGGAATGTTAATGTGAATCGTGCTATTTTTCACTCAGAAATCTGAAGTAGGCTCATCGAAGTTGCCCTTGAAAAGCACCTTTTTTCCCTTCAGTTGATCAGCAGGTATTACAATAGCTTGTGAAGAGCTCAATAGAAGAGGCAAGCTTTCCTCCCAGCTAGGAAGCATCTGGCTGAAACAGAGTTGTATTACTGTTTCTCAATGGGGCTAAGACCCCAGATCATTGCTTATACCACTTAATTCAAGGTGGCCTGAAGTCACTTCTGGATTCATGGATCCCTCTCTTTCACTAACATATTTCCCCATATCACTGAAGCTCATTTATTTCAAGGAATGGAGCTCAAATGTTATATTTCCCAGATGCCTGTAGGAGATTTCCACCACCACCACCCCTGCTCACCATGTCTTTCTCTCTGCTATCATCCTTCCAAAAGGATTTTCCATGCTTCAATTAAGTCTCACAGGGAGATGTTATGAGAAAACTCTTCCCCCTGGGCTTTTCAGAGTAGGAAGTGTGGTCAAGCAGGGATCCTCCTAAGAGTGGAAAGGCATAACTTAAAGCAGGAAGCAACAATACATCGCAACATCTTTCATTGGCAAGGGCAGAGCAATTGAAAAATATTATCAAGGGAAATTCAAAAATAAATATCAAGGGCTCAGTAAATAAGGCAGAAAAATGTTATCCCTTTTTCACTAGGAAAGAAACTTTGTGAAATTACAAAGTCTATTTAAACTCAGCCATAGTTTCAAATAATAACACACACACACACACATTTCTCCATTAAATATGCTAAAAATTCTTCACTGTAATTTAATACAAAGTCAAGAGATGTTTTTAGGCACAGTGCCAATGTTACTCTAAGAAAGTATCAAGTTATTTATAGGAAAATGAAGATTTATCTACTTAGCTCTGAGGTGTATCTTTCTATCAAAGAAGCACCATTTATATTAATAAATACTATCTGCAAAAAATATTTAACTTGACAATTTCTTAATTTTGTGAAAATACCTGGATCCTTATAAGTAAACAGTTACCATTTCACTGGAATGGCTGAAATTAACCTTCCCTTTATTACGCAGTACAACTAAAATATGTTAAACCTGAAGCCTGCTGATTCCATTTTGTCTTGCAAAAGGACATTGGAAGAAATGTTGATTTCTAGTGTTCTACTGGCAAATGTGACCAGCAATGAATATTTTAATTTAAATCCATCTCTACACAGAAACCATTTTATATCATAAAGAAAAAAAAATGGCTGGACTAGATTTTGAGTGCTTGTGTCAACAGCATTTTAACATTTGTTTTATTGCCAAGTTGTCAAGGTTGTCGTGCAACCTTTCTATCAGCCCATCAAATATTTGAACTTATCCCACCCCCAAATAGTTGGACTTTGGTTGTCACAGATATTTGCTAAAAATAGGGTCTGCAGGAATGATTTCATTTTGTCATATTTTTTTTTGCCAAGGTGATTATATTATATATTCTATTTCTGACCCTATGTAGTTATTTCAGAAAATAAGTCAGAAGATACATCAAGGCAAGGCAGAAGGATTTTCCCCCCAGAAGAACTTTGTACAGAGATTTGACCCAAATGTGAGTTGAAGAGGATAAACAGCTTATTAAAAGTACAAGGTGGGAATGGTTGCGAAGGCAGCTTACTATGCAGTGATGTTTGAATTTTGCACTTAAATATGACTTGGGACAACACGGTTCAGTCCAACTTTTTAAAGGAACAGAAACTTCCACTATTATAATAGTGATAATAATAAAATAATACATAATAGGAATAAGAATAAGTTATGTATCTGCATCAACAAAAATTCATGATTACATTACAAAGCATGTACCTTTGAAACCTCATTTTCAATTAATTTTATATTTGTATTCCCCAAGCATTGCAGTACATTTCAGAAAATGAGCAAAATCAGTGCAAAGTAGTAGGGGTTTGCTACAACAAGCAAGAACTTGAGACCCAGGAATCTGGCTGCCAGGGCTAAAATTGGCAATATATAGGAAAAAGACTTCAGATATAAAAACAAATAAGGGAGAAAGAGATGTTAATCTATCACAAGATAAGAGTTCATCAGATAAAGTGGGTCCTGCAAAGAATTGGGGACCTTCTGAAGGAAAGGGAAAAGTCACCTTGAACAGGTAAGGGAGGAAACAAAATTTAAGAAAAATATATAAGGCATGTGAACTTTTAAGGGTTAAGAACACAGAACAATGGCCTTTGTTTTACGCTGTGGTAAGGCAGGATTTCCATGTTACCCTTGATTCCCAAACCAGACCATCCCTGAATAGAATAAATGAGCTTTTATGCCCGTATCATCACTTGGGCTGCACTGACTAAGTATTCCACCATGAAACTGGAAACTATAAGCAACTCAATCAAGACCATAAGAAATCCACTCAGGATGTGGAAATCCTTTACACACACAATTCCAGGACCCATCATCCAAGGAAAACCTCCAGACCACCTAAAGAGGTTGAGATTGGCCAAAGGTGGCATAGCTCATTTAGATAAACATTTCTTTCAATGATACCAGAAACACAACTATTAATAAACAAAATATCCTTTCCTCAGTGTGATTACCACTTTAAGCTGCAATGTTGATTAAGCAGTAAGCCAGCTGATACGGTAAATAAGTGGAAAAACTCTTCAAGCTCAGCCGAGTGCCTAACCAGTGAGAATTCCCTTTTAGCCAGCCAGCTTATTGCAGTTGCCAATAATTCCTAGAGAAATCCTAAATGGGACTCTGAATCTGTCTATATACTACTAAAACTCTTCTTCCCTTTAACTGAGCAAAATTTTATTTTTATTTTATTTGATTTGATTTATATCCCGCCTCTCTTCACCCAAGTGGGGACCACTCAAGGCGGCAACACAATACAATAAAAGCAGTTCCTATATAAAAAATATCAATTCCAGGCCCTCCGCCATAGCCAGGTCTTCGTAGCCTTGAGGAAGGCCAACAAGGAAGGGGTGATCCTGATCTCCACCGGAAGCTGGTTCCAGAGGGTCGGTGCTCCCACAGAGAAGGCTTTAGCATACCGGCCCGCCGGCCGACATTGTTTGGCTGACGGGACCCGTAGTAGGTCCTCTCTGTGGGACCTAACTGGGCGCTGGGAGGCATAAGGTAGCAGGAGGCATTCTCGAAGGTACCCCGCTCCTTTTGTATAATGACGTATACAAAATATTATGAAACATTTCTGGTTCTGATGTTTGATTGTGCTATACAGTTCTATGTGGGCTATTTTCAAGTCAAATATATATCTTAATGTATCCCAACTTTTCAAGGGAAGGCAGTGTTTTAGAAGCTCTGTCTCTTTTGAAGGCCCTGGTAAATCTGGTAGGAAAATGTCTCTAAAAGGATGACCCAGTGGGTCACAGGTTTTCTAGTATGAGATAAATTCATAGACCATTCTTGTTTCCCAATCCCTGTTAAACTGTGCTGATCCAGGCTCCAGCATAAAGAAAGCTGGTGGCAGGGTCTCCAGGAATATTGTTTATTGTCCCTTTAGTTCTAGGGGTGATCAGCTTTACAAGCCAATAGCTCATTTTGTGGGCTGTTGCTGACAGAATACCACTGATTTTCACCTGCAGTGCTATCCATAATCATAATTGAGGGCTCCGAACTGGACATGTTTGTCACCTCATTCTAACCCCAATCGGCTAATGGATTTATGGGTCACGACCGCTGTATATAATACTCAAATTTATGATTTAATAAAAGCAAAGATTTCCAGAAGCTAAGCTAACTATTTTAATGAATGACAACAGGCAGTTAAGTGAAGTGTCCATCATGTCCTTTAAAAAAAAGGGAAGGAAATCTCAACTTTTTAAACTTGTAAGTCAGAAACTTACTGTGGGGATTTTTCTGTGTTATCCATATTACCTTTCTTTTTCCATTTGCAGGAGGATGCTAATTATCTTCCTTTCTACCCTTACAGGATAAGAAGCTCCATGGTTTTCTATCATCCATAAGATCTCCTACTTCCTTCCTGGTCATTCATTCATGTTCTGTTTTTGATCTGGGAGAAACTTCCTCTGCATTGTTGTGTTTATCTTTAAAAGAAAATAAGTTTGATTAGATTAGATAAGTTAAAACAAAGTTTACTAGTTCTGTATTAAATAAAGATTAGGTTATTTACACACAATATTTGTCCTGTATTTATTTTTATCACAAGGCAAAAAGTGGGTACTACTACTATTAGTGACTAATACTACTACTAATAGTGACTTCTATTTTAAATAACCTCCAAATCAGAAAGTCAGTTTACCTGAGTTTTCAGCCAGTTCGGTGAAAGCAGAAGCGGACTTCCACAGGATTTTCAGTGAACCAGAAAAGCCAGTCGAAAAAAATCTATTTCATTGTTAGGACACACCATTAGCAATGCTGTAGAAGAAAAAAAAAAGCAGCCCTTGAATTACAGTGGCAAATGTTTTGGGGATTACCATCACTAAACAATATGGTTGTAAAGCATGACATCACGTGACTGCATTGCTTAGCGATGACTATCCAGGCAGTCCTGGTTGTTGTTGCAGGTATATGCAACAAGGGATACAAATCTTTAAATGAGAAGCAGAACGAGTCCCAGATCAGGTGTGCAGAGGGCTGCATGAGGGGTGGGAGAAGCCCTGGGAAGTCCAGGGCAGGCTGTGGACAACTTGCAGTGTTGTAGCGCAATGCAAGTTTGGGCAGTCTGGGAAAAGAGAATGTGGGACACATGCACAGGGAGGTTGGGGATAGAAGGCTCTGATGTGTGCAATCAAACAAAGTCTGGGGGACGGGAGACCTACCCAAACATCATCAGTATGCTGATGATACCCAATTGTTTATCTCTACCCCTGGTCGAATTAGTGATGCTGCGGAAGTGATGTCCCGGTGCCTGGAGGATGTGAGGATCTGGATGGGGACCAATAGGCTCAAGCTCAACCCAGACAAGACCGAGTGGCTGTGGGTACTGCCCCCCCGTGGTCCGGTTGAATTTCCATCTCTTATGCTGGGGGGGGATAAATTACCCCCCTCAGAACGGGTTCGCAACTTGGGGGTCCTCCTAGACCCACAGCTTCAATTGGATTCCCATCTTACGGCTGTGGCTAGGGGGGCCTATGCACAGGTTCGCCTGTTGCGCCAGCTGCGGCCCTTCCTGGACCGGGAGGCCCTTCTCACGGTCTCTCATGCCCTCGTCACCTCCCGCTTGGACTACTGTAATGCGCTCTACATGGGGCTGCCCATGAAGAGTACTCG
>JANHGC010010237.1:129430-152929 GCA_027560395.1 Boaedon fuliginosus | reverse complement strand
TGTTTGCCTGGTCTTCCACACATAAGGATTAACTGGCCAGAATATGTGTAACATGGATCTTGATTGTGTATGCTCTTATCTTTCTCTTATTTATTGATTAAATATTGGTAAACATCAAACAAGATACCTGGCAAGTTGAACGAAAAGAAGGGCAAAAGTAGGGAGAAATTCTGAACAACAGACAGGAGATAAAAACGAAAAGAGGACTTGGTATTTCCATTTGCCATGTCTCTATATCAAAAGACATGGATCTTTCCAGAATTACAAGAAACAATACGGTGCTGTCATTGGCATGGTCTTTGTTTGCTCCAGCCTTAACTCTTTTGAGCACGTGGAAGTAGCAGAATGCAGGTGGAAAATAGGATAATAGTGATGTCTCCTCTATTTTGCACTGTGAAGGAAGCAATTTGGTGGATAGTGATGATGCATTCAGCAAAGAGTGGTGGCAATAGGTGAAAGAGGACTTCAGTTCTAACCAAATAGCGATCACAAAATAATTCTCCTTAGCTAGCAATAACATGAAGATTCTCATCTGCTGCTTGGCTTTCTGGAACTTATTACGTTGTAAGAAATCAAGTTTTTATAATCCATACAAAATCTGACTGTTGTATGTTGTCTGGCTAAGGATTGTTGCAATTTGGAAGATTGTATGGAAAAGGATTAATACTGGTAGTAGGATGTCTACTGGTATGTCTTTCTCCTGGAAAAATTACAAATAAAATGGCTTGGAAATTATGGGAAGAAATCTCTGGAAAGAGAGGGCTACCTTGGCAAAGGTTTCCCTTTCTGTAGACTTAAGTAAGCTTCCCAATTTTGCACTCATCAGAATTTTTTGAGGACACAATGAATTTGGGGAATTATTTTTGAGCATCCATTTTGTTCTCTAGGGAATGTGAAGTAGGAATAGCAACTGTTAAATATATAAGAATGCTAACTGTGCATATTCACTTCTGTTCTTCTAATATATCTGTAAAGAAACCCAGCAATGTAAACCAACTCACTCCTGGATTTTTTTTTATCACTTTGAAAAATGGTTAGCAAATAAAATGCGAAGAGTTTTCATTTCATCTTTCTTTTCCTTCTGGTTTTAATTGAGCTTATGCGCCGATCATTTTTCCCTCCTAAACCAGAGAAGGAATGAGTGCCTCTTGGTGCTCTTTAGTTCTGAAGCAGAAAGTTAGACAGATGTATTTGTGCTAGATAGACACAATTACTTAAGTGCAGGAACAAGCTGTGAACCAAATTTATGCCCACGGCATGAAGAAGAAAAGGAAAAAAAAAGGATGTCATTTGGTAGCTTCCCAGGCTCCTCATAAATTTCAAAATGGTGCCTTTCTTTTTTTAGTTGCCTGTAAAATGCAACCCTGGGACCATTAGATGTTTTGCTGGTGAAGGTGATAGGAAACGAGAGAAGAAATTTCCCGTCCCTAGACATTTAATGATTTGTCAGTCAATTAACTGGAGGTCAGATGTATCTGCAGGCTGTTAAGAGTTATATTCAAGCAGACAATGATATCAAAACCTTATAGGTTGTGTCTCAGAAGAGGAACATACTGTAAATCTTTTTGTGTGTATATGCAGAATGTCACATTTTGAATTATAAACTCCCAAGATCATAATCTGAAAAAGCCGATGTAATTGGCATATTTCTTCTTAAATTACTCTGAATGAGTGCAAAATACGAGGAGTAAAATTGTTTACTATTTTGGCATGGTACAGCTACTAAACCATAACTGCAATTTACTTTGCTAGTGCAAATACTTTCTCTTGGATTTTCTGCTCTGAGTTGGTTGTTGCCATGTTTTCTACTGTCCTACTGTGACTGCACATTGAGAATCCTGTTTACTAGTGGCACAAAAGAACGAAAAGCAGCCAAATACTCCATAAAGCACTGAAGTAGAAATACCTTCTGGTTACTATATATAATTTGATACTACTGCCCTGGAGCTTTGCAAGCTATTTGAAAGCATGTTTTATATAGTGAGTCATCCCTAAAGGTGGGAAATGTATCTATAAACATATCTTTGCATAATTACATATATAAATGTGAAGCACCTGGATTCCCATAATTTATTAGTGGCAATATTCAAATTGATGATAACTGCAGGCTGGTTGGACATATTTGCTGCCTTATTTAAGAAGAAATGATAGTAAATAAAAGGTGAAATAGTGAAGGGTTGTAGGCAGCACTGAGCAGAAATAGGTTGCTGTTGTGGTTATGCTAAATTTGGCTGTTCAGAAAGCTATTAAGCTGAGGACTTTTATTGGATGGTTCAGATGTGAGTATTGAGCCTCCAAATCAGGTTTGATTTATTAAGCTGAGGGGTTGCCTGTCTAAACAAAATCATTGTTATTAGCTGTGTACTGCATATCCAAACAAACAGCTTCCAAAGTGATTTATGATCGTGGCTCAATTGAATGAACAACAGTTAAAATTGGTGTAGTTTCAGATTTGAACAGAAAAGCAAACAATTGTTAATAGAAAATGGAAAGAAATCCTTCCAGTGAATATGCAGAGCAGGGAGGTAGGGTGGCAAACTGGTCTTTGAACTTTTAGCACAGAATGGTGTTATGATCTAAACTGCTGATGGGACAGCAAAATATAAAAGTTTAGGATTGCAACAGTTTTGAAAAAAAGAATCTTTCAACTCTGGAGAAGCCTTTGATATCTCCAATCCATTTCCTGACATCAAACGATTTCTGATCTGCAAGTTTCCCATAGCAAAAACTCCAGTTGTCACATCCTAGTACAACCTGCTTATCCATTTTTAAAATGGTTTCTTCTTAACTACAACCTCTTACAATTTGCCTAATAATTACCATCTTGTATCATCAAAAATTATTTCTTGGAGGTTATTTCCCCCCCATTATGATTTCTGTTAGAGCACAGCAGCAAGCCTCTGTCATCATTAAGTTTTCTATATGCTAAATCAATAATTAATATCTGAAACTGTGCAAGGTTTTATAGTTTCATTATTCTATTATTTCAATGTAAACACTCCAGTCGTTTTTATACAATTAATCTGATATTCTGGGATGCTGAAAATTTTTTTGTTTGGTTATAGATTTAGCATTCTGGCTGTTTATGCTTTTTACTGTTATAATGAGACTGTAAAATTGATAAAATAATCAGGTTACAGCAAAAATGTCCTTACCAGAGATATTCAAGTGAGCAATTGCTGTTCATTATATTAAGATCTTTTTATTAAAGTGAATATAATTAATTAGTCTTTGAAAATTTTGAGAAAGAGAGTCTGTAATTCTTTATGGGATGTAAGTGCAACGTTTATTGATTGATTGTGTAGAAATGTAAAAAGTGCTGTTTTCAATCAAGCTTCACAACTAAAGGCTTAACTTTTCTTGCACAGTTTTGATTACGCAAGAACAGGACATCACATGTTAATGTTAATGGATTGTTGATGCATTTTCAAGAGTTATGCAAGAGCTAAACCTGGAGAGTGGTTTGCCCTCTCAAGCAAATGGAAAATATATCACTGTTGATTCAGAATTGATTCATCCCTTTTACAGCAGGATAAATGATAATAAGCCCTAATAACGAAAATGTTTCAAGCCAGGTTGCTTAATAATAATATGTATTATTATAACAATGGGGCAGAGTACTTTGAATAAAAGCATAATCCTCAACATTTCAAGTCAATGATGTATTAAAAAACACAGCACACAATCCAGAAAAATTACAGAATTTTATATCTTAC
This sequence comes from Boaedon fuliginosus, assembly GCA_027560395.1. Taxonomy (NCBI): domain Eukaryota; kingdom Metazoa; phylum Chordata; class Lepidosauria; order Squamata; family Lamprophiidae; genus Boaedon; species Boaedon fuliginosus. The sequence goes on along the minus strand of JANHGC010010237.1, from coordinate 149,213 downwards.
TTCTTAACCAATAAATTGACAGACTTTCACATTACCACCTGCTCCAATTTATGATGGTTTTCCTTTTGTATCTTACAGCTAATCTCCATTTCCTCCTTTCCAACCATACCTACCCGATTTTAAATCAGAACTGAGTGCAGTGTTCTTAATGTGGATGTCATATCTAACACTGCCATACCTTTGTCAGGAAGACAAAGACACCTGTTAACACCTAACATCCACTCAGCTGACCAAGGTTCTTGTGTCAGATAGGTTAGAGATGACAAAATTGCTTCTCCTGTGCTATGTATTAAACAATAATTGTTTTCTCAATGTGCCCTTGATTTGATTTGCCAATCCAATTAAAGTAAGTGTATTTATTTAGCTAGTTATCATACTTCAATCCTACAATTATAGTGTCTCTCTGGTTTACATTATGTATAAAAGAAGGATTAAAATATCTACAATTAGATTAAAATTTATCTCAATCATATCGTAAAGCAATATAACAGTGATCACACCATCTCCACATGAATGCACAAAAAGCATAAAAAAACAAGATGGCATCAGGGTTAAACTTGAGAAAAAAAAATCTTCTGAAATAGCTCATTTGTTAACATTTTCCAGAAAAAGTGCTGGGGGGAGGCCAAACTTGTGTGAGGCTGTTTCAGAGTTAAAAAGTGTTTTCAAAGTAAGAAAAGCTTCCAGATTAATGTACATATGGGTCCCTGGATAGTTTATTACAAACTCTCAATTTTTAGAATTGTTTTATTTTATTAAAAGAAGTAACTATTGTGTGTATAATATAAGTATTTAAACCCAATTTCAAATTACTCCTCAGAGAAGTGTTAGCAGAAGTGGGATGAAATTTAATGAAATTTAATAAATTTAATTTATTTTTTGCTGCCTCGAATTTCCCAAATGGGTGAAGAGAGGCGGGATATAAATCGAATAAATAAATAAATAAATAAAATGCCAGCTGGAAGCTTGAGTACACTGTAGATCAGGGGTGTCAAACTTGCGGCCTGCGACCCGGATGCATCACGTGCTGGCCATGCCCATACCAGTTTTAGCGAAGGGGGGAAAGTTGCAATATGTCACATGACAACAATGTGATGCCACAAGATCATTGATAAGGCTACAAAATACAGGTAGTCCTCAACTTTCAACAGTTCATTTAGTGACCTTTTGAAGTTAAAATGGCACTGGAAAAAGTGATTTACGATCATTTTTCACACTAATGACCATTGTAACATCCCCATGTTCATGTGATAAAAATTCAGACACTTGGCAACTGACTCACATTTATTGGTTGTAGTGTTCCAGGATCATGTCATTGTCATCCTCTTCTGACAAGCAAATTCAATGGGAAAGCCAGATTCACTTAACAACTCTGTTGCTAACTGAATAACTGCAGTGATTCACTTAATAATTGTGGCAAGAAAGGTTGCAAAATGGGGCACTTAACAAATGTCTCACTTAGCAACATAAATTTTGGACTCAATTATAGTCATAAGTTAAGGACTACTTGTAATTCCAAAATGATGTTTTCTGAAACATTTCTGCACTTCAGGTTGCTCCCTGGATATTGTCATAAAATGCTGTTGCTGCTTGGATCTCTGCTAATTTCCTCAGGGATTATACAGAACCTGGATGGGAGGCACATAAACCTTCCAGATCACCATCAGGGACAATTGATATTCTGCTACGTCATTGCTTTCAGATCTGCCTTCAGCTGGTACGAAACCACAAAAAGAAGATGGGGTTAAAGATGGCTGGAGGAATAGGATCCAATTTCATACCCCAATCTTTTGAGCCAGAAATATACTTTGAAGGTTGCTGTATCTCCTAACTATACTTTAGGCGCAGGCAACTGGAATATAGATACTCTTTCAATTCATTGCAGGCCCTAGCTTAATTATGAGGCATGTAACCATCCTAGTTAATTATTGGATTTGGGGAAACTGTACCAATGGTAATCAAAATTATCCATGAGACCTTTCAATTGGATGTTTGTGAGTGCTTCATAGCTGGCATTAGGTTAAAAAACCCCCCACATCTATGGGGTTCAATTCCTATAGGTGTAATTCACAATAAATCATGGCATAATACATCTGATTATCATTAAAGTACTACACACTAGTAGTAACTAGTAGTAACTATAGTAACTAGTATAGTAACTAGTATAGTATAGTTACTAGTATAGTAACTATAGTCACTAGTATAGTAACTATAGTCACTAGTAGTAACTATATAACTATATATATAGTTACAGCAGGCAAACATTGCTCTTCCCACCCCCACAATTACATCCACAAAAATTTGGAGAGCAAGATTGTGAGATTGTGTTTGTTTATGTGAATCTCAAAGAGAAATTGAAATAAAATTATACTCTGGTGTGTTATGTATTATGAAGGTACTGTGAGGAAGATAGTATTTTAACTTAGACGAAGCCTTTCATATAAATGTGTGGACATTTGCTTCTGTATATTTAAATTTAGCTCAATGCACTAAGCTTGCAGGGAAGAGGGACCAAAATCTATGCTGTTTTACTTGGAGACATTTGAAATTCAATTTTCCTTATTGCTTTGTTTACCTTCAAGAGTGGTTCAATATTTATTTATTACTGACATTTGCAGTATTAAGTTCACCTTACCTTCCAGAGTTTCTTATCTGTATATTACCCTATATGGAGGATATTGATCATTTCCTAGCCTCCAATTATGATTACAGTTTGGGATTGTATTATGCTTTGGTCTTAACCATCTCAAATGGCAGAATGCAATATTTTACTGAAATGTTAAGGCATGTGTTTCCCCATTAGAACATCCAGTAAATTAGGTTTGGCATCTTTTTATCTATACTTCAATTTTACCAATGAGCAACTTTAAAAAAATCTGCATGAATAAATGGAAATATGTAAGATTTTTGCACTCTAAAATAACCCCCCTACTATCTCTCAGGAAATGTCTTTTCTGATTTAATGATATGTTACATACTTAAGATTGAAGATGGTACAAGTTTTAAGAAGTCCTCTTGAGTTGGGGATGATGTGCCTCCTCTAAGTACCTCACTATTTTTCTGCTACATCCAACTGGTTTTCAAACTTGATCTGCCTCAAAGACTTGACTCATACCTACCAGGAGCATCAAGAAAGTCCATCCCACTTCAGATTAGATTTCTGTACTGGAGGTTTAAAAAAGTAGAACAATTTATTTCATTATTCTCTAACTAATCCAACAGTAAGTGAAAAAGAGATGACGTGATAAAATCCAATAGCTAGCTTATAAAAACAGATCGTTTATTTGGAAAACAATAAATAAAATAAGGCTAGCAAATGTTAGCAGGAGAGAAGGGCACATCTCTTCTTGGGAAATTAGCCAAACAATAATCATTTATTGTGGTAGCTTATTTTCAAACGGTTCTTGTCTAGGACTAAAAAGTTCCACCATTCTGATCAGGCCACAAGCACAACCAATGTTATTTGTTATTGTTCCTCTGTTGTTTCCACCCCCACCCCCCCCAAGTTGAAGTTACTTAACCTGCTGGGCAGGAGAAGGATTCTTGACAGTGAGTTTGGCAACTTGGACATCCTACTGTTTTTCATTGGTTACAGAGGAATTTCCAGCTTTTCTGTTGAATCTTAGAGAAAATCTGATAGGCATACTTTCTAACAGGGGATCAAATAAACTTACATTTGCTTTTTCTTTTCCAGATTATTTGAATCCAGCAGATTTAAGAATTCTTTGGTGCCGGCTTCAAATCAGGTATTTACCTTGTTTCTACAAAATTTTCAAAGCTAAAAATATTTTTTTTATTTTTCTCTCTTCCCAAATGATCTTTGAAGGGTTTTAAAGAAAAGAATGTACATTCTATTTTTTTTAAGAACTTCTTTATTTTGGAACATTTGCATGGGCACCAGAAACAAAGCAAATATTCTGTATTGTACATTTGGAAGCATGTTGTCCATTGTCAATGTTCAGTCAATTGAGAAAGAGGAAGCAGTTGTAATGATGGTAAATATTTAGATCAGATAAATGAGTTTATTATTTGAAATTTAAACTTTTTGATGGCCATTGAGAATAAGAAGCACATAAGGAAATGGATGATGGGCTATGATAAAAAGAGAGAAGAGAACATAAAAATGAGACTTTTTGACAGTAGCTTCTGTCACATAGATGTTTCAAAACTACAAATCACCTGGAAATATTCTTATGGTTTTACTTCTGCATTTGTAAAATTATTAGCAACCTGAAAAATGTACTTCATGGGACTGCTAATTGTGAATATTTTTATTTTTTAATTAAATCTACTTTGCAAGCTGTTAAAGACAGAAACTCGTAAAATGTTTGATCCCTTTCTTTTAGTAGTTAAATTTAGTAGTTTATATTTCAGAGTTTATATCTGAACTTTGCACTTAACAGAGATATGTTGTGTTTTTGCCAATAAGGTTTTGATTCATTTGATACATTTACTTTATGTTCCATGTTGTTGAATGTAGCAAGTGTACAAGAACTCAAGAATCATTTTTTAAACTCCAATAAAAGAGAATAGATGAAGTTTCTGTATGTGGGAGATTGTGGTTTCCAAAGAAATAAAGAAATATCTGTAGCTCAGAGTTGAACTGACAAGTCCTTAGTGGTCTCTGAGCTTGGTTTTTTGCTTGGAGATGTTTAATTACACAACTGGGTAATAGGTTTGCTGCCAGTTTATATGTGCCTCACATAGAAATAAACCATATTTACACATCATTGAAAAGAGACAACTAAAAAAGCTAAGAAGGACACAAACAAACAGAAAAAGCCCAACAGAACAGGTCCTCTCCAGCATTCAACAAGATAAGCAGGGATTAACACCATGCAAACAATCAAAGAGAAAACAATACCCTATTAAAGAAATATCAAACAGAAAACCTCATTCCTGCCAACACTGGGTGGACAATCTTCTATATATAAATAGGGGAGCAAACCCCACACACTCCAGCACTGCTGATGTTACTTAGTTGGGCAATTTATTTAATTATATTTCAAATTTATATAGCTACCCATTTCACAAAACTAGTGGCTTATTACAAAATTATAAAGCAATAATCACAAATAACAATGATCATCATTACTATTAAAATATTGAAAACTATAAAGTACAATTAAAAAAATAATGAGCTTAATAACAACAACAGCAACAATACCAATATTAATAACAGAGCCATCTCACTAGTTCACCAGTTCCTTGGGGTTCCCAGGCATGATACCACAACTAAGTCTTGAGGGAACTTTGGAAAGTTAGGAGTAAATGTGCCAACCTAAGAGGGGTGGTTATTCCACAATGTGGGTGCCATAGCTGAGAAGGCTCACAACCAGCATGTCCTCTCACAAGATCTGGTGGGACAGGAAGATGCAATTGGGGAGAGGCAGTCCCTCAAATAATCTGGTCCCATTTAAAGGTCAAAACCAATAATTTGGATTAGATCTGGAAACATAAAGGTAAGCAATACAGCTTGCAAAGTAGACATGTACTGTGTGTTCTACAAGGGGCACACATAATCCTGATTTCCACCAAACAATCTACCCCACTTTCCATCAATTCTCAAAAAGAATCAGTTGAGTATTAGGAAGAATCTACTTTATGGTGCTTTTTCATGGGACCAATGCATCTTGGTTTGCTTCAGATACATTCTGAGTGACTGTTTTTCATCTTGGATCAGGGAACATATCCCTTGTAGAAAAGGGAGCCATTACTCAGCACTTGAACTGGGATGTTTCCTGTTCCACAGTGTGGGAAAATTCTTTTTTCTGAGGGGTCCTTAGTGCTGTCTGAGCTTAGTTGTTTTCTTGCAGATGTTTAAGCACCCAACTAAATAACATTATCAGTGCTAGTAAGGAAGTATGATTTGGTCTCATTTGTGGCTTGGTCTGTCAGTGTCAGTTGGAGTGGACTCAGTAGTTCTTTGATTGGGCTGTTTACTGTTAGCTTGTTTGTCTGACTTGGTGAGTTTCTCGAGTGCGGCATTGTTGTTCTTGATTGTTCTGCTGTTAATCTTGTTCTAGTGCTAATCTCTGCTTAACTGGGTGTTGATTGCTGATGAGGAAGTGTTTAGCTCTTTTTATTTCCTTTTTGGTGTCTTGGTTGTCTCCTTTGAATGGTATGTAGAGGGTGGATTCTTTCCGCCTCCCCCACGTATATAGCGAGGAAATTCAATCTTATGATGGCTCATATCAGTTTCTGAATGGGCTTTTTTCTTCTGAATCTATCATTCGCTTCCCTCATATCCCATACAGTATTTATCGGATCTTTGTGAGGTCCTACTGTTGTCACTCTGTCTAGCTCTTGTGCCAACCCTGGCACTTTAGATGAGGTATTTGGCAGTGATTCAGTCTCTGCTTTATGTCTGTTATGTATCTTTGCTTTCACCAAGAAATAAGTGTTCCTGAATAGTTGCTCTGCTGGACAAATTGTGCTCCCAGACTTGCTGCTAACATTGCATATCTTTTGGTTGTCTGTGTTGTAAGTGAGCCCTTGGAGTGTATCCAATGCATCTTAGATTTGCTTGAGCTTTTCCCCCCTTAGAAACTATCTTCTCAGCACATTATATGGATACATTAGTTGTAAAGTAAACTGAATGGAATGATGCAAGCGTTCACTGTCGTTATTGCATAATATGCTATTAAATCTCACTTCATTCTACAAAGCCCAATTCATGTGAAACACTATTATTTCAAATTAATACATTTCAAAAGAATTGTATTACATTCAGTGTGCTGTAAAGTAGTCTGTGCCAGGGACAGTGGGATCTTCTTTGTTTTCTCCTGTTGTACTGAATTGCTGTTAATTGCTATATTTGCAATTTAAATTCTTATGAATTAAAAAAAGGGACCTGTACAGGTTTTGTGTAGAAAACCTATCTATTGCAGAAGCTTCCACTTATTGAGGATTTTTCCCATGGTAAAGAAAGTTTCATAAGTCTATTTTATAAAAAGTGATAGTAAATGCAGCTTTGCAATGGGTCACCATTTTGCATAGCAGCCAGGCTTCAACCTGAATGGGCATTTTAATGGCTGCACAGCTGTGGCTGAAGATGCAACCGCTCCCTTGTGGTCTGCCCTGTTCCACCCTTGGCCCTGTCATTGCTGTCCTCTCTCTAACTTGAGCAAACAGTTCTGCAAAATCACAGAGGCAGAAGCAAAGGTGGCTGCCATTTCTGTCGTCCTTTTGAGGAGATTAATGAGATAAAGTGGTGACTCTCCAGGTTGCAACCTAACAATAAAATGGTGAGCTTTCTTTTGCACAAGGTAGAACAACCTAAGTGTTTGTAGTTATAAATGTATAGTGTTTTATCTGTTAATTGTCTTCAGTTGAGAAATAAAATTTATATCTAATACCGCCTTCTCTATTTTTATTACATTGATACTCTAACACAGGGATCTCCAAAATTGGCAACTTTAAGACTTGTGGACTTCAACTTCCAGAATGGGTTGACGTGCGGCAGATAAATCAACCCGATGGATTACATTCACAGAATACTCTATGTCAGAGGTCCCCAAACTTGGCAACTTTTAGACTTGGCTGGAGAATTCTGGGAGCTGAAGTCCACAAGTCTCAAAGTTGCCAATTTTGGAGATCCCTGCTCTAACAGTTACGAAAATCAAGCAATTTCCCATCTTGATGAGTAACAGGGGGTCATCATGAAGGAGATTCCTGATTTTATTTCTTCATGCCTTAATTTCTTAGCTGTTCAACTATGGGTGGAAAATCCTATTGAAATCATGCTGCCCACCAGCAGTTCGTAAGAGTCTATGGGACCAGATGACTAGTCTTCCTGGAGTATAAAGGTTCAGTGAGATGTATATTCAGTTTATTAGGCTTGCAGCAACTTTCTAATTTAAGGCATATAGAATTGCAGAGGCAAATATATGAAACTTGGAAAGCCTGCATTTTGACACAGGCTGCTGCTTGTTCTTCCTTTCTGCTCACTATTTCACTTTTACAGCTGAAGTTTCATTTGCCTTTGTAGCCAGGAGGAAGAGGAATGGCTTGGTGAGGATTTCACTACCTATTGATTACTGCTGTCAAGCAAGATTGTAGATGCCTCCAACCTGTCATTCACTAGATATTTAGTGTAAAGAATATAAGTTGGGCTTTCGACAGTAAGTAACGAGTGGGAGAAAGAAAAAGATTGTGGATGTGCATAGAATCCAGTGTTGGAGTTTTTGTGTCTGTTTGTTTTCCTCTCCTGGTAATACTACATGGGGGAATTGGGTAGATAGATAGATGGATAGATAATCATCAGCCTTGCTTTCTGACTCCCATACGTGGTTCCCTGATGTTCCTAAAAGAAAATGGTGAAAAACTGTGCTCAGAGGAGCATGCCTCGAGTTCCCCTGATTGGGGAAATGAGGCGGGGTATAAATCTAATAAATTAAATTAAATTAAATTAAACTTCTGCCTTTAATGTTATCTTAGGTCTGAGCGCTGGCAGAAATAAAACAGTAGTGCCAGTTTTGCCAATAAAAGACATTTGATATTCAAGGAAAAGAAATCACACAACATTTACTAGTTTGGAGAGATACTATGTTAGAAGGAAAGTGTGAAAGAGAGGTAGAGCGTGTTAACAGGAATATGATTCAGGAACCATCTCCCAAGATTGTCGTATATGGAGTAACCTATCTAATGCCCATCTCCATGTGGCTGTTGTTCATGTAAGGGGGCAGATCTTACCTGGAATAGATTAATGGAAGACTTGAAATCCAGAGTTGTTCCTAATTGGGCAATCTTACCATGGGCATTTTTAGAAGATCAGATCCTTCCCTATCCTTGACCGGGGAAATGAGGCGGGGTATAAATCAAATAAAAAATAAATAAAATAAAAAAAACTATTAGCCTTAGTGATGGAGTCATATAGAGAAACACAGATATTATTAACATTTTTCCATTGTGTGAAATGTATGGCTTTAGTACAAATTTTGGCTCAGGACTCAACTGACTCTGGGAAAATATTCCACATTTTAACTCAACCACCGGTTCCTCTTTTCTGTCTTGTGGGATGCTTGCTATCCTTTGTAATCAGAACTTCGGTAAAAATTACTGAAAACTAACAAGCAAATGCGTTCAGTATCCCTGCATTTCCTGCACGCCGAGGGACAGCTTGTATAAAGCGTGCGCTCCTTATTGATTACAACACTACAAATAAAGACTAATTATAAATGACTTAAGTGAATCTAACAATTAATTGTAGGGTTGCGCGTTTCCTGCCAACGTTTCCTGCTATTAGAACTTATTTGATCACTAATTTTTACACACTGGCCATCCTATGATTGATTACGTAGTTCTACCGCACCCTAAAGACCAATACATTTTATCTTTGCCTCCAAGGACCTCGGTTTTTGTTTCATTTCGGGTATTCTTCCCGTTCAAAGGGCAATGTGTAAACAACTGCGTGTAAAGCACACATTGCGTCTAATTCTAGGGAATTCAGCGATCAAGGTTCAAGGTGCACTGCACCGTGTCCAGGCGGGAGGGAGTTTCCTTAGGCGCGCTTCCTGCTCCGGGCGACCAGAGGGACAACGTAACACGGCAATCCCGCCCTCGCAACGCTAGAGCTCGCCCTCCAGCCAGGGGCAAAAGCCTTTCCACCCTCCGCTAAGCCCGCCAGCCAAGCGCGAGGGAATCCGGCCCTGCACTTTTGCCCCACCCTCGACGCCTGGCGCGCGTGGGCACGTGGGGGGGGGGGAGAGGGAAGGAGGAGGAGGAGGAAGGACGCAGGCTCCCGCCGCGCATGCCCACTGCTTCGGCCTGGCAGAGGAAGGCGGGCGGGGAAAGGATGCTGAGGCCGGCGCTGCGGTTTGCCAAACGGGAGCGAGCCGGGGACCTGCGTCGGGCAGCCGCGGGGGGAGCAGCGCCGCCGCGGCCATGCCCAGCTCCCCGTCGGCGCCTCCCGGGCCGGACCCGGAGGAGCACTACGACTTTCTATTCAAGCTGGTGCTGATCGGCGATGCCAGCGTGGGCAAGACGTGCCTGGTGCAGCGCTTCAAGACCGGGGCCTTCTCGGAGCGCCAGGGCAACACCATTGGCGTGGACTTCACCATGAAGAGCCTGGAGATCCAGGGCAAGCGGGTCAAGGTGGGCAGCGGCGGAGGCGGGGAGGGGCCGGCGTGGGAGGGAAGCGGGCCTGGCGGCCACCCCCGTCCTATCTCTCCCCTTCGCGGCGGGCCGAGCAGGTAACAGGTGCACGGACAGAACAACAGCAGCGGTCGGGGGAGAAGAAGAAGCTGGCATGGCAACGTCCCTTTCCCGGGAGACGTAAAGGCGCCCAACGTCTCCACCAGCCCACCTGCTGACATCCTGGCTGGGCCGAGAGAATTCATCGCCAAGCCAGAATTTGCCGAAGCGTTTGTGCTTGCAGGGTGGCAGCTCGGATACCTTCTTAAATCATGACAAAAAGTAGAATTTGACTCCCACTCCCACCCCCCACCCACCGCCTAGCTGATTTCAGAAAGTTTAAAAAAGCATTTAGGTACTGCATCAAATGTCTCAAAGGATATTCTTGGCCTTTCTGGAGGTGCTTAAGAAATGTTTGGAAAGCCTCTTAAGCTTCTTGGAGACCTTAGTGGTGATATTCCAGGCCTATACAAACAAAGCTCCCCGTAGGAGCTTTTTTTGTAATGTTTGAAAATAAGATGACATTAGGAGTTCTTTTGTAATACAGTATGTTGATATACATATGAACTAACAACAACATGTTGATAACACAGTTCATGAACTTGGTTTGGAGCCTGTTTGGGTATGAGAGTCTACTTGGCATTTGATAAGAATCCGCTTTGCTTATCTGATGAGTAATAGTAAGTATAAAAACTCTAGCGACAAACTTTGAGACAAACTTCTTTACTTAACTTAGGAGATGCTTCGCAGTTCCTAATTTTTAAGATTCGGTTAGTATTGTATATAAATTAGATTGTAATCCCCATGTGAGTAGTTTTCTCAAGACAGGGCCTGTAACTCATGTAAATATTCTGTTTTTGTGCTAAAGCATGGATGGGCAGTCTGGTTTAAGTATCATTCCAAAACAATATCAGAGTTGGAAGGAACTTCGGAGGTCTTTTAGTCCAACCCCCTGCTCAGACAAGATACCCTATCATTCCAGCTCTGTGGAGCTTGGTAAAATTAACTGGGAGGCTTTTTATAATGCTTTAAATCAGGCTAATTCGAATTTTTAAAGAGTCTTCCTTTTTCATATCTATATGTGTGTATATATTGTAGACATCTAGATCTTAATACACTAAATATACCCCCTTCACTATTAAGGGTAGATATTATAAAAATGCCCACACTTCAGGAAAGTATTAGCATTTGCCCTCAGTACAATAAACATGTTTTATTACAGAGAACATGAATGCCTTTAATGTACACTTGTTTTTAAAATAATTGTCATGCTTTGTAATCTGGATCAACAACATTTCATATACACAAATAAAGGGGAGGAACTTAGATATCCCAGTAGGATTTTGTAATTTGACCTGGAAAAGTTATTGGCATTGTATCAAAGAGTTTTAGGATTTTAATTGACTTGTTGTGCAACTTCTTTATTACATGACACAGCACACCAAAGAGGGCTATAAAACTGTTCACAGTCTGGGAAAATAAACAGAATATTTTTCCAGCCTTTGTTTTTTAAAGTAATCAAGAAATTTTCCAAAGACAATGTGTGTAATATTTTACAATTAGTTATTGCTGAAGTATAGGTTAAAATTAAGTTATTTATATCCATATGGCAGTTGCTTAATTCTCTTTTATCACAATCCTAATGTTGTAATAAGGTATATAGATATTAACATATATTTAGAAGAAAGCCTTTAAGTATATTGATTTAATAATAAAGTATTGAAAGAATCAGTTTTGAAAAGGCCCACTTAAACCATTGAATCCAATCCCTACTCTGCACAGGAATCCAAACTGAAATATCTATGACATCTACTTTTATACATATTTTCAAGGAAAGTTAATCTTTTGGAAGTCTGCTTTTGAACTATTTCCAATAAGATATTTTCCCTAGTATTCAGCCAGAATCTGATTTTGTGTAATTCTGAATCATCCTTTTTGTACCACCTTTTGGGATGTTAGAGAATAGCTCTTGGACTGGAATTCAGAATATAACTCAAAAGTTGTGCCCAGAAGGTACACCAAAAACATTTCAGCAGGTTCATGATGATTATGACTTGTCTAGAAACAGCTTTCTAAGCAATAAGGGGTTACAGCTTCTCCATTGACTCAGCCTGAAGTCAGGTGTGAAGCATTTCAACTGCAGTCATCATAAATGCCTACCAGTTGTGCCTAAGTGCCCAAATGTCAGTTATGTGACTAGAGGGATGTTGTGACAATCATAAATATGAAGTCTGGTAGTAAAGTTACTTTTTAAGCATCTTTGAAACCTAAATGGTCAAGATGTGCCTGTATACAAACTTGGAAATATCTTACTCCTGCACATCTCAAATAAGCATTCAATGTTATTTGATATAAACCTCTTTAGTTGGATCTCAATCTTAATCTTGGGTCTTTATCCGTTATTTTTTTTCAAAAGCTTACTGCCCAGAGGGCAAAATTTTATTTTTGCCTCAATAATATATTATGGTTTAAGTGGAAAAATGTGATTAAAATTTATTCCTTGAAAGAAGATATCAGGAAGAAATATCTATATACAATATCTATATACAGGTGGTCTTCACTTACCAACTACCTCATTCAGAGACTGTTCGAAGTTACAACAATGCTAAAACAATAGACTTAAGATTGGTTTTCAAACTGGAAGCTGCCACAGAATCCAACAGTCGCTTAATCACCATTTGGGATCTTCACAACAAACAGAGTCAGTGGGGAAGTCAGCAGGAAGTTGCAAGTCACAGTCACGTATGCCACGGTTAATAATCATAGTAGAGCTGACATAAGCCTGGCATTGTCCCAGTTGCAGTCAGCAAGTGAAGACTGCCTGTTCTTATTCATAATTACATGGACTGTTATTAGTAAGAAATGTTAAGCAAGACTTTAAATGTAACTGGTTATCAACGTATACTGTCACTATTTATTGTTTTATAATTTTTATAAATCATTTCAGGCTTGTCTAGATCAGTGGTCACCAACTGGTGGTCCATGAGAAAATTTTGGTGGTCCACAGAAAAATTATTTGCGTTTTTTATATTGCACTAAATCAGGGATCCTCAAAGTATTTCCGTGGGCCTGATATGTACAATGAACATTTATGTTGCTGCAGAGAGTCTTCTCTCTCGGGGTCTTTTTGTGTGGGTCGAGGGGGGTAGAAATTCTGACTTGGGAACTGCTTCATCCTCCTGCTGCGGGGTTTTGGGCAAAGGCTGGAGGGAAGCGCCAATGGTGGCGAAGAGCTGGAGGGGCTTGTTCCAGTGGGAATGTATCATGGCCTGGAACTGGCTGACTATTTCAGCCCCCTGAGCCTCCAGGCACCAGTACCTGGCCTTGCACTCCCACAGGTCTTCCCGCTGCTTGGAAAATCTATGCTTGTCATCCTCAGTGAAGTGCCTCTGCTGAGCCTCCTTCTCGGCCAGATCCAGTTTGAACTGAGACAGCTGTTTTGCCAACTGTTTCTCATGGTGGTTGCTTAGCTCCAATGCCTATCCGTCTGGGCTCTAAGGAGCCCAGACGGGCAAGTGAGAAGTGGCTTGGAGGGGAGGGGCAAGTATAGGCTGGCAAGGCGCCCCTCAACATGAGTAACATCGAGCTGGCCACGCCCACCAATCCAGTCATTAGGCAGATCATATTAGTAGCCTGCTGGGTTTAAAAATGTGAATTTAATGGTCCCTGAGGTTCAAAATGTTTGTGACCCCTTGTCTAGGTCATGAGTGTCAAACTCACGGTGTCACATTGCCATCACGTGAAGTTTCACAATGTTTTTCCCCTTTGCGGAGCTGGGTTGGGCGTGGCCTGCGCCTGACGCATCTGGCCCATGGTTTGCCAGTTTGACACCCCTGCTCTAGATTGATAAGTCAATAATACAATACAAATAATAATAATCCAATAAAATACAAATTGAAAACAAATGTGTCTTCCAGGTATCATAATAGTACTACAGCAGTGAAGAGCAGTTCTGTGATATAAAAAAGAAATTCAACTGCACTTATGGTCAGAGGTCAGCTCTCTGTACATCAACAGTTATAATTTCCCTAACCTTCCTGCCTTTGTTGAAAGAGCCATGGCTGCTTATCCATCATTGCCCTCTTAAACTTGTGTTACACTTTCCCTTACCAAATAGATTGGGCATGTTGGCTGTGGCAACCCAGCGATAATATATTGTAATTCAACTGGGTGTGGAAATATTTTGTGCTCTGTTTAGATATTTTTCAGTCATTATGCATAAGAAAAGGTCACCTGATAAGTACATGCAGCAACTTATGATTGAAGAACTTACAGGCTTCTTTTTTACTTCCTTCAGTTACAGATCTGGGACACGGCTGGTCAAGAAAGGTTTCGGACTATAACCCAGAGTTACTATCGAAGCGCCAATGGAGCTATTCTAGCCTATGACATTAGTAAGAAAGGCACTTTCCAGTCCATTCCTCGCTGGATCGAGGATGTGAGGAAATATGCAGGCTCCAATATAGTACAGTTGCTAATTGGTGAGTGTGGAAAGATCTACTTGGTAAGCCAGAAATAAAAAAGAATTATGCCCATGCATTAGGAGACAATAGCAACTTGTGCAAAGGCATTTCCTCCTTTCCAAAAATAAAAATATTTCTTCCTCATTTTGGATTTGATTGAATTACTGCATAATAATTGATGAAGCAGGAAAAAAAAATACTTTCAAGCTCTTCTACGGTTTAGTTTGTTTACTTCAGCCTTTTATGGTTGTCCTGGTATTCCATGCTTTAATGATCCTTATTTAACAGGATACTTTGAACAAATCAAGCCACTTTGTGTGTCTGTGCTTTCCTATCTTTTGGGATGTGTTCCATGCTTATGCCATGATGTCCCACAGAGTATTAAGATGCTGAAAAATATGCATGAGATTGGCATTCAGATTATTCAGAATAAGATCCCCTTGGCTAGTATGCAACCGATATCAGATACTTTAAATAAAATTTGAACTTTTTCATCTGTTAGATATATCTGTCCCTTTTGGGCAGGTTTCTGATGTAACGACTGGCAGAAAGTGAACAAATGGTAATATAAAAATTCATTGTCATTAGTTGCGGAGATAACTAAATACAACATAAGGTAAGTAATACCCTATTAATAAAGGAACATATAGGTTGGAAAGGGTATAAAGTTCATTTCCTGAGATTGAAATATTATGTTGAAATGCAGGGTTTGTCAACATCAAAGTGGGATAGAATTATAAATCCAGGATCCAAAAATTATTTTTATACCTCCCAGTGGCTCAGATTTATCTATTTATTTATTTTATATTTTTATCTCTTTATCCTGATACTTCGTTAGCTGTTTTTTCTCATTTCTGAAGTAACTGTAAATATTTGATCTCTAGCCTGGTTATTTTCATCACTTTTGAGGCTCTTTAGCACAGTTTTATATATCCCTGCCATTGTCTTTTTTCCTAGGTCTCCCCAACTGAACATTTCCTCTAATCTCCAGAATCCACATTTAAAAATTAATCTTACCAAACAATTCTGTTTTCTGCTAGGAAACAAGTCTGACCTAAGTGACCTTCGGGAGGTTCAACTAGAAGAGGCTCAGAGCCTGGCTGAACACTATGATATCACCTGTGCCATAGAGACTTCTGCAAAGGACTCCAGCAATGTGGAGGAAGCTTTTGTGAAGATGGCCACAGAGCTAATGATGAGACATGGAGGTCCTGTGTTCAGTGAGAAAAACACAGACAGCATCAAACTTGACAGCAAGGATGTGGTAGAAGGGTGGGGGTGTGGCTGCTGATCATACAATTTCTCTCATTGTTGCTGGAATTTAGAGGATACATTCCCTTCTCCTTTGCTCTGGGTCTCTTCTAGACGTAGACATTTTGCACAAGTTTTGTGTTTTGTAAGTTAAGAGATTACATTTGCAGCATGTTTTTAATATGAAGGAACTTCCTTGTGTAGATCTGAAACTGTGTGGCACTCATTCTGTAGCAATTTCTATTAGATTTTTTTTAAGGAATTAGTGCAATTTGGCAATAAGTTGCACAGAATGAAGCTACTAAAATATCTTCATACAAAATGGTCTGAATGCAAAACTGCTAGTTTACTATTCACTGACATCTCATTAGGGGACTTATCAACTTGGATGACGTTTAATGCTTTTATGGCAGTAAGTTTTCAGGCTGCCTGTTTAAACTCTTCACATTCCAGGAAAAAAGTATTTAAACTTACACAGGGTGATGTAAATTTTGTAGGGATATTTCAAGTATGAAATATTCAATTTTCTGCATAGGATATAGCAGCTGAACCTCCTAAATTACGAAACTCTGCTTTCCTGGATACTAATATTGCTGGTACAAGACATGCAAAACAAGCATTTTTCTCTCGTTTTTTTTTTTTCCAAATAGAGAAAGCAGTAGGTACAAGACTGAGCAATTGTATAATACATAGAGGTTTGGTTTTGTTTCATTTCATATTCACTTCAGAAGACTTGATTCTGAACACATTTCACTGGATATTCCATGGGTTTCAGTGGAACTTTCTTGGAAGTAAATGCCTTTGAAAATATTTAGGGCTTTATTTTAAATAGGCTGAAAATTATAAGTTAAGATTGATTTAGTAGTTTATTTTGCACAATTGATATAGATTCTTTAGTTAATACTATAGATTGGTGATTCTCTTCATTAATTTCAATATGGTTACATACTTCAGAGAAGCAGTTTATTTGAATACCTTTCCCTTCAATCCTAACCTCTTCTTTCATTACTGAGATATTACAAATTATCCCAGCTAGAGGATTTTTTTCTCCATTTTTCGGTACTTTCAATCGTTATCGAGTTGCTCTTTTTGAACTTTCTCGGGTCAGTGGTATTAAGTTGTTGATAAGTATATGGTAAATGTTGAATTATGTGCAGGAGATAATTGGTCTTTTTCCTAAACTGACAGCTCATGTTTCAGAGCTCTAAAAATCATCAAACAGTTGCTTTGTTTTTAAGACAATGGCTCAGGAATTCTCATTATAAGGTATATTTGCTAATTTTATAAGATACTTCTTTTATATCATAGGCCCTAGGTTTCCTACTGTTAGCTCCTTACCCATTCCTTCTGCTCCTGATTTCTTCCATTATGCTACAATACAATTTCAAATTAGCTTCATGCTATTTTTTTTCAGGACAAATCAATAGCATATACTGTAGAAAAAGTCTGCAATCTATTAGTCAAAAACTGCTGAACTATTTCTTCTTTATTAATTTAAGATAACTATCCTTGTTTACATTGGCCAGTGGTTTAGAAGTGCAGATATTAATGACAATTGCCTTTTTAGAGCACCTTAAACTGGGAAATGAAGAATAATTATAATGACTGCAAATCTTCCAAGCAACTTTTCAGTGTCCAACATTATTTCTAATGGGCCCTATGCACCTGTCTAAGAATCAAAGATTTTGAATGAAATTCTTGCAGTCAGTTATGTTAAAACGGGTTTGATGCAATGGTACTATTATGGCCATGAATACCTCCCTGAGCACCCACAGGCTTTCTAACCCATCTGATTTTTTTTTAAAGATTTCTTACTTTTGAAAGATCAAATGTGAAACTAACATAATATGCTTGTGAATATCCCCAATATATTTGTCTAACCTATTTTAGGAAAATGCGTAGCATTTTAGGATTGGAAACAAGTTTCAGTTCAGTTAGCAGAGATTAGGATAACACTAGTTTGAGAGATTGTTTTTGTAGAAGATCAATATGAGAAAGTTAAAACATTTGAACCTGTTTAAATTTTTGTAGTATGAAGTGTCTGGCTGCATAATTTACCTTACTATTTGAATTTTGATTCCAGTGATTATCCTGATGAATGTTTTTATTGTAATTTTAGAATAGTAGCTTTAAAATTGAATGTTTTGTAAGCTGTAGAAGAAAGGGGCCTTAATTTCAGTTAGATGTAGTTTTATAATTATGTTTCCATAGAAAGAAAATAACGCCTGAGAGATGCTGCTTCTAAATATTATTTTATACCAGATTTCTTCAGGTTTATTGTATCCAGCCTTTGATTCCTAAGCAGTAACTAACAATGATTACTAACAGAACATTGGCTTAAACGGAAGTAGTTAATTTTGTACTGTGAATCCAATACTTTAAGAATTAATATTACATAGTTTCAGTTTCTGCAGCTGAGCCCATGAAAATGAAAAAAAAAATGAAACTGAATAGTCTCAGCAGGATTGATTGAACCAAGCACAGATCCTAAATTCATCTCTTCATATTTTATATCAGACATCCGGACATTTTCAAGCCATAGGTAATTCCTTTCCAAAATGCTGAGGTTTTGGCAAAATCCTGCACAAGGAACTTGATGGGTGCTACCTTTTAATCATTTCTGTATCAGAAAGCACAGTTTAAGAATAGTCCCTGCATCTCTTATACATACCCTGTTTCTCTGAAAATACGACCTCCCCTGAAAGTAAGACTTATCTTGATTTTTACACATGCTCCCAATATATGTGTGCCCCTAACTAATAGTTTAGTCAGTGGATAACATCCCCCCAAAATAAGACCTGATGCCATTTTGGGTGGCCAAAAAAATCTAAGACAGGGTCTTATTTTCGGGGAAACACGGTAGTGAATATGTCTACAAAATTATCATAAATCCAGTTTTGGGGCAGGCAGAAAAATTAGGAGACAGGCTTCCTACACTGAAGTGGTGAATGAGCAGTTAACAGAATAAACTTCCTCTAAGAAAAATGTTGCTTGTCTTCAAAATCTGAGTAAACCCTGAGAATCTTGCTTTGCATTAAGAACTGCAAAGTATGTGTTCTTAGTCCAACTTTAACTTGTTGCTCTGTTGCACTTAACTTCACCCTAAATGTACCCTGGTAAGCATTGCCACTAAGGATGTTTGCCTTCTAATCCAATACTTTTGGATGTCACTTTATTGGGGGATATCTCGGGGGCTCTATGAAGCATGCTGGGAGGCAGACCAAGAGTATTTCATGAAAATAGAGGCTGGCGCTAGTTGTGTTTCCTGGGCTAGTCGTTTTACATAGATATATCTTCTACTCAAATTCCTATCAACAATTAAAAGCCTTCTCAAACTTCTAATTTTTAAGTGACCACCAAGAATGTGGTAACACTCCTGCTCTACAAACACTACAAGCACAGAGGTTAAATGAACGATGCGTCTTATTTTGGTCAATGTGCCTTGGAATTTTATCCAAGCAAAATCTTAAGCTCCTCCTCCCTCTGCAGCAGTAGATTCCCTTAATGGTCATCATCCTTGAGTCAACTCTGTTGGGTCCAATGGGAAAAAAACAACAAGGCTGGAATGACAACATCCCAACCATCCCATCCTCTCCCAGGTTTAGCTTACTCATCTTATCAGTGAACGCTTGAATCAAATAAGATGCCTCCTCCAGGATCTTCTCTTCCACTGCTTTTTTGCTCAATCTAAAGTTTTTGAAAATCATCCGCGAGAACTTTCTTTGCTCCTTCCATACTTCACCATATTTTAATGTCAGCAAACCTGAAAAGATATCCAGTAAATAATTCGTGTGATTACTTATTTATTTTTAAAGGAAGAACGTATTTTTAAATATGACAAAATCAGTCAATGAACAAAGCCTCGGTGGCGCAGTGGTTAAATGCAGCACTGCAGTCTCTGCTGACTTGTTCAGCAGGTTGTCAGATCGAATCCC